>JAJMFN010000379.1:0-48237 GCA_030574735.1 Hansenula sydowiorum
ACAATTAATTCTTTCTTCTCAGCGAAAAAGATCAGACATTGATTACTCTTCCTCCTGTCAATTTCCCTAAGCTATTGAATTTCGTATTTAACGAGGCTGTACATTATAATCCCCTACATGATGCTGGAATAATATGTAGCTATAATATTTTATTAGTGAATTTTTTATATCGTAATTTTACTTTAAAGAATTCCCTCTAAATACCCAAACTACGTCCAATACCCGGCTTATTGTGAGCGAAGCGAGCATCCGGGACTTTGTCTCGTAGTTACACTATTGGAAAGACTTGGGCTCGTCACTCCGAAAATCAAAGTTTTACGATCAGCTAATTCTATAAGTCTACACCAACTTGTTCATGTTGAGTCAATTCTTTTGATATTTTTATTTGAATTGTACGTTTTGTCTCAAATCTTGACTATATATGTGAAACCATATTATAATCAGCTCAGTACCCCACCCCGACTAGACTGTACTTTGCGAAATATTTCGTCAACATAAGAGAACTTTTATTGACCCACATTACACCATCCATGAGCTTTATATATTTATAGATTGAGTACTTCAAGTGGAGTTCTAGCTTTCAGATGTCCCACTATACACATATCCAACAGAATTATGGATTTGAGATCTGTAGATTAATTTGCACTACTTTACTTATGAGCACATGTATACATATATAAAGTTACTGAACTATATATAATAAAGCTGAAACCTCAAATCTCTATACTCGAAATCAAAAAGTGCAACATTAACGATTGAATTTTTGAATGTACAAGATTTTTGCCAAATAATTTCAAAGGTATATTAAGCTCTCAGTTTACGCTGTTTGGCAATAAATATCAGCCCTGTTAGAACCCCAAGGCCTGCTAAGCCCATACCCGTGTAAAAAGCAGCTCTGATACCTTTAAGATGATCGTTGTTCTTAGCATCAACATAGGATTGTACTGTCCCGGCAATACCCAGCCCTATGGAAATGGAATAGTTTACTGAAGTTGCCACAACTGATGCAGCAACACCTTGATGCTCTTTAGACAGGTGATGACTCAGTACAATGGTTGCCGCAGGGAACGATATATCCATTCCAAAAGGGGTTAGAATTGTGGATGGAAATTTTTGAGCCCAATACAACTGTTCTGGATTTCTGGTACCCATTAAGCATATCCCAATCAAAAAAAATGAAAGAGCAATACTCATAACAACACTCGTAGAGAGAATTTTAAGCAAATAACTGGTGGACAATCCAGCAATCATTCCGGCAAAAACCGTTGGAACCATCTGAGCTAAGGATATCAAGGGAGATTGTTGAAGAATAATCTCACTGAACTGGAAACTATAGTATATCCATACACCAAAACAACTCCATCCAGTCACTATACATGACAGCACAAGTCCTGTCTCACCTGTCAGTACTTCCTTCGGTATCAGTGGCCTTTTGGCAATTTTCAGTTCTATGTAAAAGAACAACACTATTGACGCAATACCAACTATCAATAGTACATAAACATAAGGAACATTCCAGCCTACCACGGGGGCTTGATTCCAGGCGAAATTGAAAAGAACCAATCCAGTAACCCCTGATATCGACCCATACGAATCAAACTGTTTCCAGCCGGAAATATTATCTCCAGTCCCATGATGAATTCCACGTGGAATTAAAAGGCTACTGACTACTGCAACCACAAAACATACTATTCCCAAGATCCAGAACCCCCACGGCCACCACAAGTATTGTGCAATAAGGGCAGAAAACAGTCCACCTATAACAAATCCAAAGGGTGCGACACCACCAAATATTGACATTGATATGTTCTTTTGAATTGACCCATGGGGAAAGAAATTACCCATTAAAGCTATGGAGTTGGGAATACATATGGCTGGACCTATACCTTGTAAGGCTCTAGCGACATCGAAAAAAATTGCATTTTGAGAAAAAGCAGCAAACCCACATACCAGACTCCAACAGCCGAACCATACGTATCCAATAATGTATAATCTTTTATATCCAAATAAATCACCAAGCTGGCCAGCAATTAAAATAAAAGTTCCCACTGTGAGAGAGTAAGATGCTGTAAGCCAGCTTACTTCACCAGCACTATTAGCTTGAAATGTTTCTCCAACATATTTGAAAGGAACTAAGGTTTGTGCAAGTGCAGCTTGGGTCAAAAATTGGGATAAGGCCATGAGGAACACAAATACGACTAGTCGCACACCAGAGATCTCATCAAAAGACGGAGAGGTTGTAACGAACGGTTCTTCTTTGGCGATGCCCCTGTATCTCCCATCATCACTCGGCTTCGCAGTGCTCATACTATCCATCTTTAGATACCCCCTTGATAGTCTACCAGGTGAAATCTTCCAAGATCAAAGTGTCAATTATTTTCGCGAGGGCAACTATTGTTAGCGGTCGGTTAAATGAACTTCACTTGAATGTACAAGCGCGAAACCAGAAAAATTAAAAATAAGCGCTTGGATATTAGCCGACAACCATTTGGAACAGAAGAGAAGGCTTGGTATTGGTCACTTTCAAACAAGTAAGCCCTTGGCTCAAATACTCGGGAAAAATGCAGTGGAGTTGTTGAACGCTTTCGAAGCTGCCATCGAAATAGACATTCAAGACTAACCGCTGGTTGAATTAATCATATAAAGGTTTGAGGGTATCTATGTGAAATCACAAGTAATAGAATTGTTATCTCATTGGGTAACAAACTCATTCGCAATGACTTCTGAACAACTTCATGATCTGGCATTGAGAACTATAAGGGTGTTAATAGCAGATCTGGTTCAACAATTTAATGGAGGACATCCAGGTGGTGCAATGGATATGGCAGCAATAGGTATTGCACTCTGGAATTATGTGTTGAAATTTTCCCCGAATGATCCAAATTATTTCAATCGTGATAGATTTGTTCTTTCAAATGGTCATACTTGCCTGTTCCAATACGTTTTCCAACATTTAGCTGGATATGATCACATGACAATGGATCAACTGAAGTCTTATCATTCCACCCGTACAGATTCACTATGTCCTGGGCATCCCGAGATAGAAATCCCAGGTATTGAAGTCACCACTGGTGCTCTGGGGCAGGGTATATCCAACGCTGTTGGTCTGGCGTTAGCTTCTAAGAATTTACAGGAAACCTATAATAAACCAAATTTTGAAGTCGTTTCGAATCATACTTTCTGCATAATTGGTGATGCATGTTTGCAGGAAGGGGTCACTCTAGAGGCGATTTCTCTAGCAGGCCATCTCGGCTTGAACAATTTAACAGTTATTTATGATAACAATCAAATTACTTGTGACGGCTCAGTAGATTTGGCTAATACGGAAAATATTAATGATAAATTTGAAGCCACTAATTGGAATGTGATGGAAGTCTCCAACGGTTCACAAGATGTTGATGCTATCGTCAGTGCTTTACTTGAATCTAAACGCTCGCAAGATAAACCAACTTTAATCAACGTCCACACAAACATTGGTATAGGCTCGAACGTTGAAAATCATTGTTCTGCACACGGTGCTGCTTTTGGACAGAAAGAAGTTGACCGATTACACGTTATCAATGGATTTGATCCAAAGGATAAGTACTATATTCCCCCAGAAGTATATGGATTATTTGAAGGGCTGAAACAAAAAGGGAATCAGTTGGTTTCTGATTGGGAAAATTTGGTGTCAGAATATAGCTCCAAGTATCCAGTATTAGGTGATGACTTTCAAAGAAGAATAAGCGGTGATCTGCCATCCAACTGGGAATCTCATATTCCAACCATGTTTTCAGAACGCCCAACTTCTACCAGAGGCTCAAGTGGGCTGGTCATAAACCCACTGGCTGAAAACATCAACAGTTTTTTTATTGGCTCTGCAGATTTATCACCTTCAGTCAACCTGACCTGGAACAAGAAGGTTGATTTCCAGAACCCAAGAGTTCAGACCGAATGTGGTATTAATGGTGATTATTCGGGAAGGTATATTCATTATGGTATCAGAGAACATGCCATGGCTGCTATTGCGAATGGCATCGCTGCTTTCAACAAAGGTACGTTTATTCCAGTCACTTCTACCTTCTTCATGTTTTATCTATATGCTGCACCTGCTGTTAGATATGGTGCCTTGTCAAAACTGAAAGTGATTCATATTGCTACTCATGACTCCATAGGTATGGGTGAAGATGGACCAACCCACCAGCCCATTGAATTAGCAGCATTTTATCGTGCTATGCCGAACTTGTATTATATTCGTCCCTGTGATTGTGAGGAAGTAGCAGGCGCATGGAAAATTGCAATCAAATCCGATCATACACCAACAATTTTATCACTGTCCAGGCACAATCTGACGCAATATCATTCTAGTTCATGCCGTGATAAAGTTGCCCAAGGAGCTTATATATTCAAAGATGTTATCTCACCACAGTTAATTCTTATTGGTGTTGGTGCTGAAATGGTGTTCGCTTTTGAAGTTGCGAAAAAGTTGAATGAACAGGGCACCAGAACAAGGGTCGTTTCATTTCCATCACAAAGACTATTCGAACAGCAATCACTTGATTATAAACGTTCAGTTATTCAAAGAGGCAAACTCCCCTCAATAGTTATTGAAGCTTATGCTCCCAATAGCTGGGAAAGATATGCTACTGCTGGCTTCAGTATGCACGATTTTGGCAAGTCTTTACCCGGGTCTGTTATATATGATCACTTTGGGTTCAGTATCGATAGTATTACAAAACAAGTCAAAAATTATCTCTGTGAAATTAACAATGATGAATCTCTACTTTGGGAGTTTCAGGACTTGAATAAACTTAGCTTCCACTGATTCCATACGTGTTCTATGATCAATCATAAACATTGCTTTTTTTATATTATATATACATCCTTACAATGCAGGACCATTACTATTAATTTTGTATGATTAGTACACGACATAATGAACCATATACATATACATACTTATATTATATATACATCCTTACAATGCAGGACCATTACTATTAATTTTGTATGATTAGTACACGACATAATGAACCATATACATATACATACCCTAACACTTTTAACTACAACTTTCATAAATATGGAAGGAGCGTGCATAAAGATTATATAACTATAGATTATCCCCATCCATATATGCTGAGTATTAAGACCGTTTTTACTCTCAGTAAAATCACCAATGAGCAAACATAAACTCAATCGAAGTTGAATCCTGTAAAAAGATTTCGATTGTATTCAATGTCATCTCCTTGAAGTGATGTCTATTCGCTTACTTGTATAACATAACACCTATAAAGTGCCCAGCAAAATTTATAGTAAATAGCCGTAGGAGTCCATATTAATGTTATCCCAGATCACTTTGAGCGCTTCCAGTGTTAAATTTGTTTGGCGACTGATAGATAAGACCAGCATCTTGAGAACAGCATTCGATCGCGTAAAAATAATCTATTTTTTTTTAACCGCGCGCTAAGAACTAAGCGACAGATACTTTGTAAACTATACTTAGCTATTTGTTCTTTGACCTGTGTTCGCCATCTGGGTCTCTCGAAGATGTCCGAAAGTCATTCACCCCATTCTTTTTGGGGTGCATGGAAAGATCAGCCATATCTGGCAAGGAATACGTCACTGTATTTTGTCGTTAGAAAAAATCAAATGAAGGCTGATCAAAAGATATATCGTGTCACATACATCAACTTTGTATAAATACAACTATATTAGCCTTAAAATGAATCAGAGCAAATGTGTGTCATAGCAGCTTGAAGTCAGATACTCAGCATTGAACGATGTTAGATCTATACAAAACAATAGGAAGTGGACGTGGGTTTTGGAAACCCGGTAAAAATGTCAGCTGGGCTATAACAGGTGTCTGTGATGTTGCGTGTATGTATTTCATTCATAAAGCTATGATTAGAGCCTTGAAAAACTAACAAAATGCACATTGATAGTTATGTAAGTGTGATTGATACCTATTTCTGCTATAGTTATGACATGCTAATCAACACAAGTCTATTTGGTATCGAACAAGGTATAGTTGGTAATTTGATTGATGGTGATAATTTTTTAAACACATTTGGGTACCCAACTGGAAGTTACCTAGGAATTATAGTATCCATATTCACACTTGGTTGTTTCTTCGGTTGTGGTGTAAATTATTTTCTCGGAGACCATTTGGGCCGTCGTTTAACGTTGATCTTAGCAATGATTTTAGTAATAATTGGTGTCGCTCTTCAATCAAGCGCTTACAGTGTTCCACATTTAATGATCGCGCGTTTCATTAGTGGCATTGGTACTGGTCTAGATACGTCGGTAGTACCTGCGTTACAATCAGAAATGGCCACGCCAGAGATAAGGGGTAATCTGGTTTGTTCGGAGCCTTTATTTGTTGGTGTTGGATTGATATATGCATATTGGTTAACATATGGCCTATCTTTTGCTTCCGGATCAATAGTTTGGAGACTTCCCATTGCAACACAGATTATTATTGCAGCATCAGTATTATTGTTTACATTCACCATTCCTGAATCACCAAGATATATTTACATGAAAGGCGACAAGTCAGAGGCAAAGGCAAACTTATGCTATGTTTTTGGTAAAGATGAAAATCACCCAGATATTGCTCGATTATACGATGAGATAGAGGAAGCGATGGAGCTTGAACGTCAAGAGGGCGAATACAGCTGGAAAAAGCTTCTCAAGTCAGATACGGCCAAGACACGTCATAGAATTATACTATCTTACATGTCTATGTTTGCACAACAGGTAGGAGGTATCAATTTAATCAATTAGTAGGTAACCATCTAAACATTTATAATAAATAAAGCAACATTTATTAACCACTAATTTTCTTTAGCTATATCACAACTGTTTTGATCAACAATGTTGGATTGGAAAGAAACCTAGCTATGATCTTGGGAGGGTGTTCGGTTATTTGTTTCACTATAGGGAGCTTAGTACCAAGTTTCTTTGCTGACACATTGGGCAGACGTAAGCCACTAGTTTTAGGACACGCTGGGGGGTCATTTTCAATGCTCATGATTGCGATCTTATTGAGCTTCCAAAATAATGAACATATATCTGCTCGTACTGGGGCGGCCGCTGTTGGTTTTTTTTTTCTTTACCAATTAATCTTTGGTGCTTCCTCAAACTGTATACCCTGGGTTCTTGTTCCAGAACTGCTACCTTTACATGCGAGACAAAAGGGTACAGCTATTGGAATTTCAGCTAATTGGCTTTGGAACTTTTTTATTGTTGAGATTACCCCGGTTATTATTGAAGAAATTAAATGGAGATCTTATTTGATCTTCTTTGTCACTAACGCTTGTTTCTCAATTATGTTTTACCTTTTCTATCCGGAGACAAAAAAACTCACTCTGGAGTCCATCGATAAAGTATTTGTTGAGAAAAATCGATTATTCATGGGCTTTGTGGATACTAAAGAATACTTATTGCTTGAACCGGATTTGGAACGTCCACAGAATTCAAATCCTTTGACACTTGCATTTTCTGAAAAACATGATGATCAATTTATTGAAAAGGCTGAGAGTACTAGTATTGTTAAAGGGTCGAGTGAGTAACTGAAGAGTCAGTATATATATTGGGCAATCAAGTCAAATTTTTTTTTTAGCAATGTCAGTATATGAGTAGTTCTGTATCTTAGCATCAAAGACCACCGGTGAGATCAAACGTACACAGCACATACATAGTCACGATTAGTTAGTGCAATGAATCATTCCTGTATGAGTATGATTATAGACTGTGAAATTCAAAGCCGGGCTCTATAAAACGCCCTTTGAAAGTAACCTTTGACACTCTTATCGTCATGAAGGTTGCATAACTCAGATCTATCAGCTTCAGGCAAAGATTTGGAATTTTTCAATTGATAAAGCATCCTTTTGACTTTCCACTGTCTGTATGGGACCAGTGCCATAAGTGCAGCAAAGTAAAGAACACCGACAAAAATTTGACAATGGAAATAAGGATTCTTATTGACCAATTCATAATCACGAAGATTCAACGCTATCATTTCAGCAATAAGTGACATTATAGCATTACAAGTGTTTGCAAATCCCAAACCACTGGCAAATGCATTTAGTCCAACAACATCAGCAACCAAAGGAACAACATTGACAGAACTGATACCAACAAAAACTCCAATCAAAATTGTAAAAGCAATTAATGCTCCGTACGTTTTAACGTTGATCCAAAAGCATAAACACATCACGCATGTATAAAATGTTGCAAACATTGTAAGGTTGACTCTACCGCATCGCTCGCTTAAATAACCTATCAAAGGTCTACCAAAAGCTTGAACTGCGTTGAACACCACTGTCACGATCATTGCTTGATGTGTGGAATAGCCCATACTTGTTGCATAATTTGATAAGCTGTAAAGCAAGATACAATAACCAGTTGCTCCAATACAAGACCATAATGTAGCCAGTTGTAAAGGAAATGATTTCCAAATCTTATAATCAAAAATACTCTTCATGATTTTTCGAATTGAAGGATTTTCTTGATTTTTAAATTGACTATTTTGAGGTACCCTAATCTTTATCAAGAACATTGTGATTGTACAAATAACAAAGGTGATTATTCCAATTGTTCTAAGGGCCCATTTCTGATCACCTGTAGTTTTGATCAATTTGTTTATGATCAAAGTGAAGAAAACACCACCTACTCCAACACCAGCATGAGAAATTCCGTTTGCCAAAGCGCGTTTTCTCAGAAACCATGAGGGTAAAACAACAGAGTTTGCACCAAAAATAATACCGTACGATATTCCAATCAAAATACCCTGAGTGACATAAAATTGAGCGACGGTAGTAGCAAAGCTGGCACCAATAAATCCTGCTAATTGAATTATAATCCCCACACCAGCTGTAATTCTATAGCCAAATTTCAGTAATAAAACGGCAGAATATGGAATCAATGCTAATGTGAAGAAAACAAGGATACCACCAACTAGAGCATAATCAGTTGGAGTGGCACCTGGAAACATATCATTATCTAGATAAAAGGATAGAAAGATTCCAAAACCACAGTTCACGCCCCAAGTGCAAAAATTCATTGTGGTAATATAAGCACAACAGAACCAACCATATCCACCATCTGGAGGAGTATCCACATAATCATCCTCGTTGAAAATACCACCAAGTTGATCTACAGTATTTTCTGTAGTGGTTGTATAAGATTTGAATTGTTCATCTTTCACGTCATCCTTGATTTCTATTGTTTGAGCTTCCAGCCCCATATTTCAAAATGTTTAATTAAATGGTTAAATTCACTCTGAAATCTTAGACCCTACACAAGATAATGTACACTAACATGTAAAGGTAACAAAGAGCTCGCTTCAAGCACAATAAAGATTCCAAGTGCTAAAATCTTGTTCTGGTAGACCTGTCTTTTGGCAAGAAGGCCATTGATTATGCTTATAAAACCTTGAAAAGTTCAGCAATACGAAGCTCGAGGCTATCTTTTTTCACAGGACTTATACTCCGAATGGAGCCAAGGACCCGGTCCGGCGATAAACCCTTTTTAGATATGTCGTAGAACACATTCGCGGAAGCATTCTCGAATGTTTCATGAACTCCACAACAGCAAAAAGCCAACAGAACCAACACAACACAGACTGACAGATCAGCTCATCTCGTTGTCTATAATTGCCGTTACTGCTTCATAATGAGACTCACACCGCTACTGCGCTCCACTCAGGTGCTCGTCAGAGCTTCTACAGGGAACCCAACAGGCTTAACAGGAATTGTAAGCCATCCAAACCCAAGACCAGCTTTGATCGAACTTTATAAGTCTACGCTTGGGTTCATCAGTGATAAATTTCCTGATGAGTCGGTCTATAAGAGTGCCACTATGAACTTTACAACTAAGAGGCTAGAAATTGTGGAAGGCAATGAGGATATTGCGACAATAGAATCTGAGATAGGAAATGGGCTAATTGAAGAATTACTTATTCAAGCAAACGATGAATACAATTTAGCTCAAAAGCTATATGACTGGAAAGCATGGGAAGAATTGGAGGAGAAACCGTTAGAGGACCAGTGGGTTTATTTTGGTAAAAAATTATGAGCGTTTGTTGTATCGAAAAGTAAACGAATCATATGTCGTTCGAAGTCCACTACTCAATTTTGACTTTTACCTTGTCACAATCTATTTATTATAGCTTATTTATTATAGCCTATTTATTATTACATATTTAATACATATTTAGTACAAATCATATCTACGATGTAATACCTCAGTGTATATCAATTCAAATTTGTGAACTAAAGGCATCACCGGACTGGAAATCTTAAATGTATATTCCATGAAATGTAAACAAAACAGAAGGGAAAGGGATGCTCAAAACATTTATAAAAAGACAATGAAAACACTTCAAGGAGAAAAATAGAAGTTGTCTCTGGATCACAACTCAAACAGTTTGATAATATGTTAAAGGTGTATTACGTAATTCAAATGACGATTGATGAATAGATCAACTTTAACAACAACCTTTGCTTTCAGTTTTTTGATTAACATTTATACCACCGTTATTACCAGCATTTAAGCTTTCATTATTTTTATTCTTTTCTTGGATAATTCTAGCCAACTGGAAAAATAGTTCATCAACATTATCGTTAGTTTTGGCACTAGCTTCCAAAAATGGAATGCCCAACTCTTGAGCTAAGCTTTCACCTTGTTCAAATGGGACGGATCTCAAATCTTTTTCATCATTCTTATTACCGACAAGAATCAATTGAGTGTCTTCATTTGAGTGTTGATGGACTGTTTGAAACCAGTTTCTTACATTCTCAAAAGTTCTCTCGTCAGTAACATCATAAACCAAGATAATACCAGTAGCACCTCTATAATAAGCTGTTGTGATGGTTCTGAAACGTTCTTGACCAGCAGTATCCCAGACCTGTAGCTTGATTCTTTTACCATCGATCTCAATTGTTCTAATTTTAAAATCAATACCAATGGTTGTGATGAAACTTGGGTTGAATTTATCTTCAACAAATCGTAAAAGGAGACACGATTTACCAACACCAGAGTCACCAACCAGTAATAATTTTAGGATTGAGTCATAGGCTCTAGAAGGGGTTCTTGTGGCCATACTGAACTGTGATAATTAACAAACAAAAACTTCACACAAGTTTCAAAGACTCAAGTATTGTATGCTTAGGTTAGCCAATGTTTTATCTGCGAATATTTGAGCTGTCTTTTTTCCTAAATTTTGGCGCAATTCTGGTCATTTACCCTTTCTTTGGGGAAAATTCTTTGGTACCTAAAAGCTGAAATACTTACACTATCAAAATAATGTAAAGATACTTATCTGGAGCTGAATAGTTGATTTCCCTGGCTTATCCGAAGCTGAATAGTTTATTTCCCTTCAATAATTCCAACAAAAGGAACCCCATCTATAGATAGCACTAAATTCCCATAATCTCCAGATTCACAGGCTGTCGGTATTATATAATCAATACTCTCTCATAATTTTTTTCGCGGAAATCGTTGATGGTTTTTTTTTTTTTCTTCGCTCTTATTGACGAAAAATCTGAGTTTATTGATTTGACATTCTAGAGTCATAACTACTTGAATAGAGAACCACGCATAGATATTTCGAGATGCCTACCGTTACAGTTGATAAGGCAGACCTTTTCGAACTTTTAGGGTAAGCAGTTTGTCGTTTCCAACCGAAGGTTTTTTCCACTAACAACTGTCATTTCTAGGAAACAATATACTACCGAAGAGTTTGAAGAATTATGTTTCGATTTTGGTATTGAATTGGATGAAGATACTACCAATGATGTTCAAGCAGGAGAACGTCCAGAGTACAAGATCGATATTCCAGCCAATCGTTATGATATGTTGTGTATCGAAGGTATTGCTCAATCTTTAAACGAGTTTTTAGGCAGAGAATCTTTACCAAATTATAAATTCACATCAAGTCCAAAGTATTCTTTGACTGTTGATAAATCAACATCATCAATTAGACCATACGCAGCCGGTGCTATCTTGAGAAACATAACTTTCACTGAAAGATCATATCAATCATTCATTTCTCTACAAGATAAATTGCACTCAAATTTGTGTCGTAACAGAACACTAGTTGCGATCGGTACCCATGATTTGGATCGTCTCGAAGGACCTTTCCAATATAAAGCATTGGCTAAAAAAGATATCAACTTCACTCCATTAAATCAAACCAAATCTGTCTCCGGTGATGAATTTCTTGATTTCTATTCAAAAGATAAAAATTTGGGTAAATTCTTACACATTATTGAAAACTCTGAAACCTACCCAATCATCATGGACAATCAAAGCAGAATTGCCTCTTTACCACCAATCATCAACTCTGAGCGCTCTAAAATCACTTTAAACACCAAAAATGTTTTTATTGAATTAACAGCTACGGATAAAACCAAGGTTGAAATTGTTGTTAATCAGCTAGTCGCTATGTTTTCTCGTTATTCAACAGAACCATTCACAATCGAACCTGTAGAGATCATTTCTGAACACAACAATCAATCCAGAATTACACCAAATATTGAGCCAAGAGGAATCAACGCTGAAATTGATTATATCAATAAATGTTTAGGTCTACAATTGTCAGGTGAAGAGATTGCCAAACTATTATTGAAAATGTCGTTAGTTGCAAATGTTTCCTCTTCTGACTCCAACATCCTAGAAGTTAAGATCCCAATCACAAGACCGGATATTTTACATCAAGCTGATGTTATGGAAGATGCCGCCATTGCCTATGGCTACAACAATTTACCTAAAACTCGTATCACTTCAAATACATCCAAAGGTGCTAGTCCATTACCAATCAACAAAGTTGCGGATATCATTAGAAATGCGGCTGCTCAATCTGGATGGTCTGAGGTTTTACCATTAACATTGTGTTCGCATGACGAAAATTTTAGATTTTTGAATCAAACTGATGACTCCAAAGCTGTTCAGTTAGCAAACCCAAAGACTCAAGAATATCAAGTCGTGAGAACTTCATTAATTCCTGGTATCCTAAAAACCATCCGTGAAAACAGAAAACATTCATTGCCTATCAAAGTCTTCGAAGCAGGTGATGTTGTTTTCAAAGACTTAGCCTTGGAACGTCGTGCTTATAACCAAAGAAATTGGGCAGCTATATACGCTGGTAAGACTTCTGGTTTTGAATATGCTCAAGGCCTACTGGGTAAAGTTATGCAAACCTTAAGATCGCCTTGGTTAGCTGATCCTAAAAATTCAAATGAAAAAGGTTATTGGATTGAGGAGGATCCAGAAAATAAAACATACTTCCCAGGTAGAGGTGCCAAAGTTTTCTACAGACACAAAAAAGGTGAAGAATCAAAAGTCGTTGGTTCAATCGGTGTACTACATCCAACAGTTTTAAGTAATTTTGAAATTCCTTACGCTGCAAGTGCTGTGGAAATCAACGCTGAAATCTTCCTTTAAAGTAAAGGCTGCTTGACAATTCAAAGAAAAAAAGGCCTTTGAAGTTCAAACGTATAGTTATAGAATACAAATTAATCAATTGGAATAAGTAGAAAAAGTTATATATATATCTATATCTTATATGATGTGACTTCAGCAAGGCTCAAAGTATCCACTACTAGGATAATGTTGAGCATCTTTCGCAGATTATCAACTGGAGAAGGACATCACTATGTTTTCTCCTCCCTTGAATTCATCATCATCATTGTCATAATTTTTTGTATCATTAATGCATTTTTTATCTCCTAAAGCTGACTCGTGCGTGCCCTGTGTTTCCATCTCAAATGTTGAGATTGGTTTGATACCACTTTCAAAATCGTTGAATGGTTCTTTGGGTATCTCCGTTTGATCTTTTGACAAAGGACTACCTTCGACTTCAGTTGAACGAGAATCATTTACTTGTAATTTTTCAACCTCATCCATAACATTATCAACATCAAATCCAAAATCATTATTCGTTTCTCCGTCCTCGTCTGAGCTTTTAGCGTTTGCAGGGCCATCGGAATAGACAGTCCACCAATCTTTCTTCTTAGGTCCGAACCATTTATTCCATAAGCCTTTCCTCTTGCCATTTGCCTTCTCACGTTCCATTTGTTTTCTAGCTTCATCGAATTCTAAGATCAATTCACGTTGCCTCTCAGTTTGTTCTGGATCTGGATCATCTATCTCAACAAACTCCTCAGCAAGCACTTCAAAATCTAGCAAAGATAATAAGTGAGGTACCGCTTTACGATACTCCATATGACCTTGTACATAAGGTGTACAATCGAAGTTTTCGATACCTTCAATATTTTCAATAGGCGACAACCCTGCGACCCTTCTCAGTCCTCCACCCGTTGCTCTGAACAGATACCCCAATATCCAATCTTTCTTAGAATAACCATTTATGTATTGTCCAGAAACTGCAGACTTCGCTAAAGCCATATCATCTTTCGAAACAACCAATGGTGAGCCAAGCAGCACAACTTTCTCCACTAAGCCATACGCACCTCTCTTTGCTAGCTCTAAAAGGCATGAGTATATCACTCTTGAACCCAGTGAAAACCCAACAAGCGTTACGGGCCTAACCCCTAAATTTCTCGAGATCAACGTATCAGCCAATACCAGACCAGCCTTCCATGCCCTATCCAGAGACACATTCCATGGATTGTCCAATAAATACTTCAGCTTGGACAGTGCCATAGGCACCTGAACAGCGCTCATTAAAGCCATTAAAATTGTTGCACCAAGGATTTGTTGGACAGATGTTGCTATCGCTTCTGTGGCTAAAATACTGATAGTTTGACCAGTAGATTGCAGCAATTCAGGTTCCCACAAAAGGGAATATAAATCACCCATAACAGGGTCCACCGTGGAGAATGGTAAGCGAATATCATCCGCTTTACTATTCATCCATCCGGAAACTGTAATAATTAAGTTCACTCTTTTATTATTGTGTAGAGGAACAAATTCAAACGTTTTAACATCTCCGACTCTTCGATTCATACCTGTGGATCCCACCTGTGCACCAATGGCAGTACCAGTCACCGTGACAAGTGCAGTTCCACCTGCACCCGCTAAAAACCCAGATGTACCACCAATACCTATAGTGGTCAATCCAGCAGCTATACCTGCTCCTATAACAGGAGCCAAAAGCCCTGCACTTAAACCTAACACCAAGGACCCGCCAACTGTGGCAAGTCCAACATACATCAATTTCTTCTTTCGAGCCTTTTTTTTCCTCGTCTCGAGATGTTCAGTTTCATCCCATATTTGCTCTGATGAATCTTCCATTTGCAACGAGCTGGTGATTCTTCTCTCAAATTGGTACATCTCTAATTCTCTTAGGCCTAAAGTCTTCCCAAATCGGAAGAACAGAGTTCTAGATCTTGCATCATAAACGGAGTCAGCCAAAAGAACCAAAAACAAATCACATAAGACAGTCCAAGCAACGTCAATTTCTATTTTTGAATCAGAGGCAATATCTCCTGGCTTTAAAACATTTTCGCTTTGGCTTTTAACATCGTTTGAGCGGTGAACATGGCCTTCGGAACCTTCTTCAAATGCAGGATTATCAACGACTGCGCTGACTCTCAAAGACTTTCCCAAATCAACAGGCGAGATGCCATGTGAGCTCAGTGACTCAACCATACGCGACTCCTCAGTAGAAAGCTCTAAATGATTGAAAAGCCGATCGCTTAGTCTATATTGCCATTGGCCTAAGCTGGATTGACACAAATTCATTCTTTTGACCCATTTGGATCTACCACTTCTATTCTTTTTGGAAAGTGCTAGCTTGGCAAGATCAGTAGCCATTTCATTCATCACAAGCTTCGCTAGTCCAACATATGCAAATTTTTGCTCGTCTTTGAATAGTTTCTTGGTTGTTTCAAGCTGATTAACAGGTGTTTGCAAATGCTGATGTAAGTTGTTATTGTCAAGCTGATCATCATCGTCGTCTTCGTCTTCGTCTTCGCTGCCCCACCCAGTGTAATAAGACTTTGAAGTGTCTGTAGATGTCTTTTTGCCAGCTTTGAATAAAAAATCTGTTTTCTTATCAGCTTCCTTGTATAATCCGGCTTGCTCTTCGGCAGCGATTCTCGTGTAGCCAGAATTAGCGTTCAAAACTGGAATTTCACTGACGTTAGAATTTGAGTTGTTCTTCGACACCACATGCCCCTTTTCATCGAAAATATCTTGATCTGCGGCTGCGTCCATTTGAAGCCAGTCCTCGAGATCTCCTTCGTCATACGTATGGTGATGTGTTTTGGTGACCATATGTGAAACTTTCTCAATATCATTATTTTCACTTCCAAGCTCATTCTCTTTGATGTTGTTTAGTTCAAAAGCACCAGGGTCAATATCCAGTATCCCAGCTTTGGAAACAGAACTGTTTCTATCTCCTGTCACTGACATCTTTTCAAAATCACTTACATCAGGGTCCTTCCCATGTTTAACCAGTTTTGCTTTGAAGCTATTCTTCTTGCTTATCGTCATACGATCGCTTGAAAAAACACCAGTTTTGTAATCCTCGTGACCCATATCAAACTCCACATAGTCAGCCTTCGGCCTGTGTGCTTCTGCTTGATCCTCCATATTGATGATGCCTATTTGTGAGCCTTGTTCCTTGTGCATCACTGATTGAATATTGGAATTTGAGGCATTGCCCGAGCGAGAACCACTGACTATAGAATCAGTGGAATACGAAGCAGACGGCACCTGGAGCGGGCTTGACATATTGTACCGTGAAGACGATAATTTGTGTTCATTCTCATGCAATCTCATGAAAAAACTAAAAGGTCAAATGTCCAATCTTCAACTTTGAAATGAGTAGGTTTCCAATAGCAGGGGATATCATGCAAAGTGTGGGCTTTTATCAGATCTTGAAAATTGATTTGACGACACCAAAAGTGATTGTTACTTCAAAACAGTTTACAAAATATAGGCCAACAGAAATCCGGCGGCCTTGGGAAGCTTTAATCTAGAGAACATGCCAAACATGACATCTGTAAGCCTAAATTCTATCAATTGCAAAACAAAGCCAGCCTAATAACCCGTGCAATAAAGGCAGATTGACTAGTCGCTGATTATGTAATATCAAAATCACCCAAAACGGTAGTTTACTTGTAACCTTGACAACGCATTTGCATTAAACATCTGAACACCATTTTACTTCCTCAGTGGGTTTTCTGTGACTGTTCTGGCAAATGTATGAAAACTCTGCTTTTGTATATATCAATATAATTTTTCATAAACTTCACATCTTCTTTCAACTATTTTTGTTTACTATAATCAACAAGTTATACCAATAAAGATGGCTCCAATCGTATGTATCAAATATCTCAAAATGCAGTTCAGCTGACTTGGGTTTACAGTGAACGTACTTATTCGTTTTTTGCTGAACTTATCGTTGATTAGTGATTCATGGTTTTGTTATACAGAAATCATTTATTTCAGTGGTCTTTCCAATTCTAGCTTTGCTGAATTTTATAACTTTGATTAAAAGCTCAAAGCATCATAATAGCAGTAGGCTAACTTACTATTTCTTATAGACCAACAAAAAAGCTAAAGCTGCTAAGAAATTCACCGTTGACGTTTCAGCTCCAACTGAAAACGGTGTTTTCGATCCATCATCATACACCAAATACTTGAATGACCACATCAAAGTTGAAGGTGCTGTCGGTAACTTGGGTAACGATATCGTTGTTGAAGAAAATGGTACCACCATTACTGTCGTTTCAAACACCAAATTCTCTGGTAAATACTTAAAATACTTAACAAAGAAATATTTGAAGAAAAACCAAATCAGAGACTGGATTAGATTTGTTTCCGTTAAACAAGGTGTCTACAAATTAACCTTCTACTCAGTTGCTGCTGATGAAGAAGATGAAGAATAAATTGCTTCGCATTAGGAAGAATCACTATGTTTCATATATAAATATATCTCAGTAATTGATGTTTATTTCAAATAACCATTTACTTACTTTTTCTGTTTTTATTTAGGGTCTTTTTTTTCGTTATGGGCGTTTTTCAATGTAAGATAGATATAATTTCATAATGAAAATTCGTAGTGATTCGTGACTTGTAAGTGTTCATTTCTTTCTATATAATCTAAAAAAAAATCTCATGTTTTCTAACTTCATTGGATATTCGTAATCTTTATCACATCTATACCAGCAACTATCACTTTTATTCACCACCTCCCAGGCACCTTCGCCGTCTTTCCCCAATAATATGGTGTCCACTAAAAATTGAATAGGAAACTTTTTCGCGCCCACAACTATATGACTATAGCTTCCAGCACTTTCTGATATTAACAAATAAGTGTTTGATTTGCAAAATTTGTTCAAAGACTGGAGCAGTCTTATAGACTTGGCTTTATTTTCAGCAAACAATTCATTGGTTGTGAATAAAAGAGTAATCAGATTAACACTACTCAAATTCAACTTTTCTGGTTCAATATTCAGCACATCATTATGTACAAAATCCACAGTAATACTTTCCTTTTCTTGATATAGCCAACTTTTTTTCACATTTGTTGTCAAGTGTGTAACTATATTAGACCAGTCCGCAATGTCTATCAGCTTAATGTTAAGGGTAGATTTGTATTTATCTTTGTTGAAATAATCCCTGGATTGGGCGAATACCGAGCACAAACCGATAAGCTCTCCACCAGCACCACCGCCCATACATAGCACAGTAGAATCTTGGTCTGATATGATGGATCTGACCTCATCAAGTGAGCCAAACAATGATGAGTAGCACAAAGCTCTCGAAGGTGTCCATCTTGAACTATATGCCATTCTTTTGTTGTCATCACCAAAAGCGGACAGGTAGTCCCTGTTATAAAGGTCGGTTTTTACAGCCTGAATGAATCCATCTAAGCTTTGAGAGCTCAACAAAAGGTAGAAACTATCTTGGAACAACTTCAGAATATCATTTGTGGTTAAAGACCAACTAGTTGCAGATGGGATATTAGATAAATCACCATTATCATTTATAGTCTTTGAAACATCCTGATCTGCTGGTTTGATGTTTTTGGTGTTTCTTTTACTCATAGAAGCCTAAATTAGTGATTTTCTCACTCAAAAAGGTTCATATTTTGGTCAAACATTAGAAATAGATGCCCTAACATAGAATTTGATTAAAATTTTGGTGAAGTAGTGGCCATGACAATAGCTGAAGTTCCGGTTCTCAAGATTCATTTCCGGCTGGTAGTAAATTTTTCAGGTATTTATAAGTGAAAATTTTCTATCAAAGTTAATGTTGTCTTTCTTTTACCTTCATCATCAATCTGTGTTGCAAAACGACTCAATAGAACTTGGATTAAACGGCAATTTATTGCCGTTATTCTTGGGATATTGTAGTTTAACGTTTTGTTTCAGTTCGGCGCTAGTGAGGCAAGTTTCAATTCTGTCAGCTATGGTACAATTGACCAATTGGTCCTTCTTTAGAAGTTGAGCGATTGGTTGATATACTTTGATGGGAGTCATCCTTGTGATGATGAGACAGAGTAGCCCCGTCGACAGATTGTAAAGGAAGTGGGATTGGTTTTGAACTCTTATGGATCTCCTTGAGTGAAGTAATTGAGTTCGGCCGTTTAATCTCACAGCAACATATTCCTGGACGCTGTGTAGGTCGTTCGGCCATTGATCACTTGGGTAAAACCATGTTGCAAACATCTTGTACAAATCATATAATGAATACGTCGGCTATATAATAGACATCTTACTTCATTTACTCACTTCAATTGAACGAGCGTAATGTTTCATAAAACGAACTACGGCATTATTCTTTCTCGATTCCATAATACTACAAAGAACATACATACTGGTAGCTTCATCAAATGTTATATTGATTAATTTATTGCAGGTGTTTGAAGATAGGTAGTATATGTGTTTAATGGTGGAATAAACGTATTTGATTCTCTAGGTAGACAAGATCAAATGAGTCAGCAGCAGCAAAAACAGCGGAATCCTGAACAGATCCAGATGGAGCGGCGATATATTTAACACCTGATCTGACAGCTCTGTAGACATTATCTGGGAAAGGGAAGAAAGCATCTGATGATAAAGCAACATTGGTCAATTTTGATAACCACTCTTTTCTTTCTTGTTCACTTAAAGGTTCTGGAAGCTCAGCAAATTTAGATTCATACTCTGATTTTTCTGGCTCAGTAGTTGGGATTTGGCCAGTAACGAACAAATCAATAGCATTTGATTTTTCTGGTCTTTTCACACCTTTAGCCCATTTGAAGCCCAAAACTTTTGGATGTTGTCTAAACCACCAGTTATCAGCTTTGTCACCAGCTAATCTGGTACAGTGAATTCTGGATTGTTGACCCGCACCTAATCCAATAACCATACCATTCTTAGCATAACAAACAGAATTTGATTGTGTGTATTTCAAAGAGATAGTGGCGACAGTCAAATCAATTACAGCTTGTTCTGGAAGATCTTTGTTTTTAGAGACAATCTCCTTGAAAGTAGACTTGTTGATAATGGCATCATTTCTCTTTTGTTGTAAAGTGATGCCGTAAACTTGTCTAGACTCTAACAATTCTGGGGTGAAGTTTGGATCAATTTGTAAAACACAGTATTTACCACCTTTCTTCTTTTTCAACAATTCAAGCGCCTCTGGTTCGTAACCAGGGGCAATGACACCATCTGACACTTCTTTGGAGATTATTTGAGCAGTTGGCAAATCAACAATGTTTGATAAGGCGATCCAGTCACCGAAAGAAGACATTCTGTCGGCACCTCTGGCTCTGGCGTAAGCATTTGCTAGCGGAGACAAATTTTGAATGTCTTTGACAAAATAAATCTCTTTTTCGATGTCAGATAATGGAAGACCGACAGCAACACCAGCTGGTGATACATGTTTGAAAGAAGCTGCTGCTGGTAAGTTCAAAGAGGCCGATAGCTCTTTTACTAGTGGCCAAGAATTTAAGGCATCTAAAAGATTGATATACCCTGGAGATCCGCTCAAAACTTTGAATGGTAAGTCACCCTTTGGAACAAAGGCTTGGGCTGGTCTTTGATGTGGGTTGGCACCGTAACGAAGTGGTAATTGAGATGCACCTTCAGAATATTGTTTTCTGAAGAAATCAGAGATCGTAGCGTCATATTCGGCAGTGTGTTCAAAAGCTTTCAAAGCCAATTTGTTTCTCAATGTCTCGGATACTTCACCATCTTTGAGTTCTTCCAAGAAACTTGGATAATCATTAGGATCAGATAAAATTGCAACTCTTGAATGATTCTTAGCAGCGGCCCTTAGCAAAGTGACACCACCAATATCAATTTCCTCAACAGCTTCGTCAATGGTGACGCTGATTTTTGAAATGGTTTCCTTGAATGGATATAAGTTACAGACAACAAAATCAACTTTTTCAATTTGTTGAGCTTTTAGATCTTCCTCATCAGATTCAAGATTTCTAGCTAAAATACCACCATGAACAGCTGGATGTAAAGTTTTAACACGGCCGCCCAACATTTCTGGCGCATGGGTAATTTCAGAAACATCGTCAACTGGAAATCCAGCTTCACGAACTAGCTTTGCAGTACCACCGGAAGCTAGAATACGAACATTGTTTTGAGCTAAACCTTTGGCAAGGTCTAGTAGGCCAGTTTTATCATAAACCGATAAGATTGCGGTCTTTGTATATGAGGGCATCTTTTATGAATTAGCTTTCTTCTAAGTTCAATGGACCTTCCTGGATGAGATCAAGCTAGGATAACCTCAAATATCGAATCAGAACTTTCAATTGAGTAGAAATTGGAAGAGATTTCGAAGTATTTATCGCAATTACTCACAGATCATGTGTGATTTCGCTGCAATCAAAAAATCAATTTTCGTTCCAAGGAGAAGTCAATTACTCAAGGAGCTGGAAGAAAAATTCTTGTGGGTAACACCGCCAGACGAGCTTTACCGGTATGGACACGTCGAGATAAAGAGCTACCATCAAGCATTATTATTAAAAGCTTTTGAAGGTAATCTGCTAGAAACAACATATATATCTTGGGCATTAAATTCAGCTGCATCTTATAGGTTCTAAGATGGATTAGAGATTATCCTAGGTGTACAATCTACAACGAAAAAAAAATTATAAACAAAATCTTATCAAAATTAACTAAACAATGCAAGCAAAATTTTAAACCTTTTTGAACCAACTCAAATCAACTCTTAATAAATTTCCAAATTGATGAAACAGCTTCTAATAACCCCATAGTTTTGTCAATGAAATCAATGACACGATTTTGCTTATGAACGGTAACGCCATAAAGACAAAGTGTTTTGTCTTTTCCAGGTGTGACGACGACCAGCTTTGGTGTTGTTGTATCTGTGACCTTTGTTAAGACCACGAGATTTCTTACCAGCAGCAGTAAGACCACGAGCTTCACGATGTTTGTGAACTGGTTTGGCGATCCAGTTGTATCTAGCATCACGACGGATGGCTTTGTGTTGAGGATCAACTAAGATAACTTCAAAGTATTTGTAGGTGGAATCTTGGTTAATCCAGTAAGAGTTCAAAACTCTCAAGTTAGCAGCACGACGACCGACACGTTCTTCAGCGGTGGTACGTAATGATTTTTGGTATTTCAATTGAGAAACACCTTGGTTGGTTGGTTTACCATAAGTAGCACCCTTTGGAACTGGTCTCTTTCTGTTACCACGACGAACTCTGACACGGAAGATAGCAAAACCTTGTTTGGCTTTGTAACCTAAACGTCTAGCCTTGTCTGGGCGAGATGGTCTTGGAGCACGGTGAATAACGTTCTTTTGACGGTATTCCCAGACTCTGACTCTGAATAAAAATCTGTTGATATCAGATTGTTTTTTACGTTGTAATTCTTCCAAATATTTGTAAGCACCCACTAAAGGAAATGTTAGCGAATAAACTCATCTTCATTGCAATATTGACAAGTGTATCTGAGCTATTGAAAGTTTGGCTTATACTTCAAAAATGGATGTAACGTAAAGCCAAAAACATCGAAAAGTTAGATGTGTTCAACCTTGTAGTAAGCAATACGCAGTCCAGCTCCAACCAACGACTCGGTACACCTTCATAAACACAGTAACGAATAACATACTTTTTGCTAGATGATGTTAGTAACCAAAGTATACTTTATGATGAACAAAGAATTATCAAGAAGTAGGTATTGAAATTTTTACTTTGGATTCGTGAAAAACTATATCGAAAAAAAAATTCCTCAACAAAAAATTTCACCGATTTTTTCGCGGTGCGCCCTATTGCAACATCACGTGAGCATTTTGAGGGCTTCTATCGCCTAGGGCTTTGTGCAGTTATATAAAATAGAATGGTACATAGAAGAAGGCAATCTAGCCGCTGGATCTTTCCAAGCTTTGACGGTGCAATGTTTGGGCTGCTCAACGAGCGGTTGATGGATCTTTTTAAGAGAACCCAATTGCAGCTCATTCAATCAACTTCACCTTAGAAGATTTAAAAATCAAAAGTGTCAAATCAAATCAACTATACTTTCGGCAAATCAATGATTGGCATATTGACAAGAGCTTTTCTAGCTTTTTAGCAGACAAAATAGACTTCTTTTCGCCATTCACCATATTCTTAGTGTAAAGAGGTGACACTTTCAAGAACCTTGATCAATCCTTGTAATGGAAGGCTCGCGCCTACATCCAAGGAGAACACCATCAGAAATGAAGACCGCTTCAAGTATCAAGCTTTTGACCGCTACGTCTCGCTGTGTCTCATACTTGATATAGTGTGGCACTCGGGTTATAGATTTGACGTCGAAAGCTTGACCTAATCAATCTATAACCTTTGTAACTGAAGCACTATATATACTTGAAACGAGTATTATAGAAATGGTTGCATTTTTGAGAAGAATGATGAAAATGGCTTGAACCCTTCGGTAACTTTGAAGGCATGATATAAGCAGTCGTGAAGTAATCATGGTTCTCAGATACGTAAAAACCAACTTACAACTTACTGATATATTCAAGGCACGATAAACCCGATTAACCCAACTAGTGATCTTACATAGGATAATATTAAATTTTGCGAAAAGTCGCAACAACTGAGTAGCAAGATTTTCGACACCACTCACGTAGTTCAAACACTCTGAGGTCCGCTTGATTGCTTGAGGATCCTATCGACACTTTGTGCCTCTATATCTCAGTATTTGTTTCGGTCTGACAATGTGTTCGATTCCACCTTTGTTCCCTGACAGAACCTAAGTAGAATTATCGTGAGCTTGGTTGTAATTAACACTTGATTGTTACTTAGTCATGTAACTTCCAGTAATGTTCTGAAGTCTTTCCAGAACATGTTCTTTACTAGTTGGCTTGCTACTAAGATGAGTAACTTTACGTAGACTTAGAGTCTTGATTGATGTTTGTTGATGACAGTTGTATAGTTGACGAAGCACTAAGATCAGATGTAGCACACATAGATCCCATTTTCTTCTCAATATATCAACTTCTGGAAATAGTCCAGCCTTGTTGTATATTTATATCTAATATTATTCTCACGAATCATTAATATAATATTATTCTCATGATCCATTTATAATATTATTCTCAAACTTGTAATTCACTCAATAAGTATCTCACCAACATTGTGTTGATTCGAACACAATGTCTGTTGGTGTTCAGCTGCCAGGGTGAAGTTCAACACTCTATGTGCGTGGAATGGGCGTTCCTGCATGTGTTTTTGGAACGCGCGTTCTCACAGAGATTTGGAAAAGCCTCATACACATTCTCTGATGGGAGAAAGCTTACAACCTTTCACGGTTCACCTGTGAATCATGACTCTAGTTTCCTTTTTGTTTGCACATTTCAAGGCTTATATAATAAATATCCTTGTACACAAAGAGAAAATGCCCCTTAAATCTTGGTGTAGTTACGCACCATTACCAACATTCTCACTTTTTATTGCATCAACCGGGAATCTTGAAATGCTTGTCAGGGGCACAGACCAACAAATAAATTCAATTTTTTGGCGAACAAATCTCCAAGCTGTAACGGCCATTTGGAATTGACAGACTCATCTAAAGCTTTAACCTAGCACTTGCTACATGATTCAGCTTGATGTACTAGACATCGAGACTATTGGTTCTGCTCAAGATCCTATGTGCTCTATTTTAACCCTTTATTCATGGCTTCATACACATATCTCCGTACTTCGATCAACTTGTCTGAAAGGAACTTTGTGGTTTCAGCTCGAAATTGTGAAGGTGATCTGCACCTTTAGGGGAGACATCTTCATACTCCCGGTGATCGCTGATCGCTTGAACAAATCAACAAAATTTTGTAGAGATCAAATTCATTTCGAAAAGATCAACAAGAAGTATATAACTAAGTTGGCACCGACATCTTTCAATCATACAAACTATCAAACAATTGTTGATGTGTTGGTCTCTGTATCCGTTGATTCAATCTCAAGCGCCTAGGATAATTACAACATGAGTTTACTTACAGACTCTGCCATAGGTTCATTAGCTAAAACCGCAGGAAAAGCAGAAAGCTCTTTACCAACAGCCATCTCAGCAAAATCAGATTCCCCATTATCAAGTCTTGGTGAAGGTTTGTCCTCTGCGGGTAGTGCTTTCAGTTCCAACTTTTATTCGAATTTAGAGATCCTGACTGATACTTCAAGTATAGCAGCTCTCGCTTCATCTGGAGTCTCCGGTGTGTCAAGTGCTGCTGATAGTATAAGTAAGAATGTCCAAAGTGCCGTCAGTGCTGATAGTGGCGCTTTAGATGGGGATGATTCAAGCTCATCCACTTCGTCAAATAGTCAAAAGGATAAAAGTGCTGCTTCCTCGCATATGATTCATCAAGATAAAAAAAACTGGAAGCTAATTGTGATACCACTGATGCTGGTTTTACCTTTGGCCCTATGATTTTGTTTAGTCAAAACCAACTGATTCTGAAACACAAACCCTCCCAAGATTACTTTTATTGTCAAATATATCTCTGACATTTTATCATACTGTACAACACAGCTCAATTCAATTCTAATGACAAACCCATGATTGTCTCTTAATAAACCAACATTTGAGAATCTGTTACAGCTTACCAACAAACAGATATAATCCATTTTTCTAGACACTCAAACAACACCGGAATAATTGCTTACAATATAAAAATGAGAGAACTCGAGACTTTTGCGTCAACAATCCGGCATCAGTCTCAGGTACGAAGGTGGACGCTTTGAGGCACTAAAATCTCATCTTACATTTAAAATAAGTGGACACTGACCTCTTTAAGGTCATTTCTCATGAATTCTCAAAGAATTATCTGACCACCACTAAAGCTATATTTTAGGGTATAAGTTCTACCGTGTAGACGGTATGGAATATTTATACATAGCTGCATATTATTTAAACTTGAGTTGCGCATAAATGAAAAGTATACATGTAGATGGAAGCCTTTAGCATCACTTTGTATTATTGCTTGAACTAATGCACAATAGCACAATTCAAAAACAGATCTCGTAACATCATGTGCTCAACGAGTTCAAGATTTGATGCCATCCCATGTGGCTGCCATCTGTTGTTCTCAGCGTATCTAAATCACAACTCTTCTATGTTGTTAGCTCAACGATGAATGTTTGTGTAGTCTATAAAAGCCTTCGGTATGGTCAAAAAAAATCGGCCGAATATTCGAATCGGTCCATTTTACGGCCATAGCTGTTAGCGGATTTAATTTTACCTTTGTGTTAATAGTAACTTGACATATAACTATCTCGACTGCTGGTATCATGATTTGGTATAAATACTGGAAACGAAACTCCCTAATCTGAAAAATAAAATGATCATTGTTTCATTATAGTCATTAACAATTGAGGCAAGGCAAAACTGAAAGGTAGATAACATGTCAGAAAAAGTGAATTTAGTTGCTTGGAAAAACTTGGGTAGTTCAGGTTTAAAGATCTCCAATATTATCATTGGATTCATGTCATTTGGTTCAAAGAATTGGGAGCAATGGGTTATTGAAGACAGAGAGAAAATATTTGGCATCTTGAAGAAGGCTTACGATCATGGGATTAGAACTTATGATACAGCTGATGTCTACAGTAATGGTCTTTCCGAAAGAATTCTAGGTGAATTTTTAACAAAGTATCAAATTCAAAGAGATAAAGTTGTAATCTTGACAAAGGTTTTCCATGCCATTGATGAGAAAGAATACCCAGTTGGGTATCCAGGTCATGCGTTACCACTTATTGCCTCTGAATTGGACTTGATCAATTTTGCCAATAACAAAGGGCTATCCAGAAAGCATATAATTGATGCTGCGAAGAACTCGGTTGAAAGATTAGGTACTTATATCGATGTTTATCAGATCCATAGATATGATAATACAGTTCCACAAGAAGAGGTAATGAGAGCTTTGAATGACGTTGTGGGAGCTGGGTATACCAGATATATCGGTGCATCCTCAATGAAAGCTGTTGAATTTGTTCAACTACAAAACGTTGCTGAGAAATATGGTTGGAGTAAATTCATTTCAATGCAAAGTTTCTACAATTTGATTAATAGAGAAGATGAGTCTGAAATGAATTATTATTGTGATCAGACTGGTATTGGATTGATTCCTTGGTCTCCATTGGCAACTGGTATTTTAGCAAGACCAGTTCCAAAAGATGAGACTGAGTTTACTGAGAGACATTCAACAACAAATTTTAATGATATGCTTCAAGTTGGTATTACCAAAGGTGATGAGACCAAAAAATCTGAAATCGAAATCATCAATAGAGTTGAAAAGATTGCATTGGAAAAAAATGTTTCAATGGCTTCAGTTGCTACTGCTTGGGTCATTTCTAAAGGTGCAGCACCGATCATTGGCTTTAATTCTGAAAAAAGAGTTGATGATGCTGTTGTTGCATCTACTTTGAAATTGACCGATAATGAAATCAAGTTTTTAGAAGAGCCTTACCAGCCAAAGAGAAGAGTTTATTAATAAGTGATTGTTTATTGATAAGCGGTGTTGAATTTGTTTTTGCTTTGCAAGTTTAATTGACTCAATTGAATTTATGTGTACAGTACATGATTGCGAACTCATACGGTGAAGAATGTCGTATGTGGGAATGTAAAAGATCATAATCGTTAGTCCAACTCCATTTACTATACTGTATTTAATATTATCTACTATGCGATTGTGATAGCTCAATGGTACCGTATCTCTTTGAAATGAAATTGTATCAATTGCTAATAAGTGAGCGCAGCTAAGTTTTCATATAATAGTCTCAACTACGCTCCATGATACCTTTTTGAATGGCAATTATGAGTTAAAGCTACGTAATGTTGATTAGGAAGGAAGTACTGTTCATGTCATCACTCTTGATTGTCTCCGAGCAATCTTGTGACAGAATTGCTACAAGCTGCGAGAAAAAAAATTCAGGCCTTGAGACGTCTCCAATCTCCAACCCCATACAAATTTACGCACCGAAAGACATTTTAATCTGAATCGAGATATCCCAATAGCAAAGAATAGTTGTTGTTCTATTGTCAAGGGCTGTATTGGTCAGCCAATTGGTCTTGGGGTGGGCTCTATATTTAGCAAATGTTGTTTCTAGCTTTTGTTGATGACTACACTACTACAGCAAAGTATTTAGCATTCAAATATTGCAGTGAAATTGGAGACCGCAATAAAGTGGCTTTAGCAATGAGACAAATTTATTGTATATAAAGAGACTGGTATTCCTCTCTTGTGCCATATGCTACTTGTTCTTTCTTTTAACTAACTAAAAACTAAAGTTATACTCATCTATACCTTCAGTCACCTTTTACAAATTACAACTAAATAAATCAAAATGTCTTCACTACTTTCATCAGCTGCCGGTGCCGCTACTTCAAAAGCTGTCTCAGGTGCTTCATCAGCCGTCTTAGGTGGTGGTAGTTCTGGTTCTTCTGGTTCATCTATGGCCTCTGGTTCTTCATCAATGTCAGGAGGTTCATCTTCAGGCGGTGGTTCTGAATCTTCTAGTTCATCTTCAAGCTCAGGTTCAAGTGCTGCTCAAGGTGTCTTTGTTCAAAACCCTGTGTCATGGAAATATGGTTACTTGTATGGTGGTATCTTAGCTGCTGGTTTTGTCTTGACTGCTGGTGTATTATAGATGTTTTAATTCGTTAGCTTTGTCCATCTGAGTGATTTTACAAGCAGGTTTCTATAATTAATTTGTTTTACTGAATTTGAAAAGCGTTGATTTTTTTTATACTATACGACTTTTATTAACGAACTCTATTACTTCATAATTGCAAAAATTGTAGTCGTCTGCTATTCGTACGTTCGCCATTGCTCAATCTTCCGAAAAGTTGTTGGTATACTGCTTTGTGGTGCTTTATATCCTAGATGTATATGTTATATGGAAAGAGGACATCTTCAAGCATAGATGGGCACAACTGCTAGATGCACAAGCGATACAATCCACAATTTAGAAGCGAGTCAAGTATAATTTTGTCTATCTTTTGGCATGCAGTAAGATCTCCCTTTAACTACAATCTCAACAAATTTATGCCAGTTAAGAGTAAAATCTGCAACAGAATCTGATGAAGCCACGGAACATTACTACAGACCTTGCTAGTCCAAATTATCGAATGTATTACTGAAATTATAGAAACAGTTGGGATTTAATTAATGGAACCCAAAAAACCAACTCTAAAAAAAAACCTTTGATAATATATAATAATATAAATTTAGGCAAGAACACAATTAACCGAAAAATAAACGAAAACATATAAAAACATTTGATGCTGAAAACAATGTAAAATCTTTAATCAATAAAGATGCCGAATGATTTCTTCATATTTATTTGATAATAAAAATAGAAATCACATTTGTAAAAATTTTAAAACCCCTTATAATATAATAATCAAACCATAATCATATCTCCTTTTACTTAACCCATGAAAAATCAATTTTTGGATGGATAGTGATAAATGTATCAAATTTAGATACCAGCAGATAAGATGAATGGAGAGGCAACTAAAGCACCAATGGCGATACCATATTTCCATGAGATTGGGTTCATTGAGTAGGCAACGGCACCAGAGGCAGATGAAGCGCTTGAAGCACCTGAAGAACCGTTTGAAGAACCATTTGAGGAGCCACCTGCTGAAGTACCATTTCCTGATGCAGCAGTACCGTTAGATGAACCAGCACCGTGTGATGTAGCGTTGGTGGCAGCGTAAACAACAGCTTGGGTTGGGACTAATGATAAGGTAGAGACTGAAGACATTGTTGTAGTGAATGTGTGTTGTGAGATATGATTAACTTATTGGAGATCTGATTAACCTTGTATAAGATGAAGAGAAAGAAATGAATAGAAATGTACTTCATGGGGGATTGAGGGTATATTTATATCATTTGAGTTTGTGGTCTTTTGTGATAATAAAATTAATTTCAAGCCTGTTCTTAAAATAAAACACGCGTCTGAATTTCATGCAACTTGTTTAAAGGGGAGTTTTTGTGTAACTTTTAAGGGATCTACAGGCTACGTGATCGGCATGGAAGAACGCGACTGGTGGGTCCCCTTCGAGATGGAGATTTGGGCTGGTTTAGTAGATAGTTATTGGCGCAACTGGATAGTTGGTCGCCAATATCAAGAGCTACTAAATACCGTGTTAAGTGTAACCACTTGTCAATTCGAAGCGTTCGTGGTAGTTTCGCCAAAAGATCTCTGCATTGGAAAGGCTCAGATTTTGTGCTTATCTCGAAAACGGAAATTTTCAGTCCAATTTAAAACTTCACGCCTCCTCGAAAAACAAAGAGGATCTTGAATAGGAAACTTGTAAACACGCGACTCTGGCGTACGAAATGTTTCACAAATCCACAGTTACTTTAGGGCTTGGGCCTTGGGTCTTGGCTCTGGTCAGATAGCCTTATAATTTTTTGGTAAGCACTCTTCAAGGATAACACAGGAACTCAAGGACAATTGTGGGCAGGAGATCTAAGGGATCCAAGAGATCTGTTATAAGCGAACTTGCTTAAGACAAGATATCTTTTGAAACTACGTTACTATAGTCACCACTCTTCTGTTCACACAACCTATCTCGGCTCTTACGCACATGTGGGATCGATAGAAACAGCAAACAAACTACTCGCTCACCAGTCTTTTCGTTTTTGTAGAAAATAATATATCTGCGAAAAATAGTCGTCCAGTCCTCTTAGTCATAGTTACTTAACTCACTGCATTTATCATCTACGCTCAAGCCTCTAGCGTCTAGACCTCAGAGCCTAACATGGAAATTTTTAAAAGTCTGAAATTCGAAATGTAAGGAGAATCGAAAAGTGGGCGCAATCGTTATTAATAGTTGTTACGTAACCATTCACTGATCAGCCAATTACTTTACCCGAATAGGAAGAATCAACACTAAATTATTGATTAACAGAAACATTAATTAACCAACCACCTCTTAAAATCTAAAGCGAAGATCTCTCATCACATAATGATCGTTCATCAGTTCTATCATAGATTGTGCTTTTTGATCAATCTCATCATGACAGCGCTAGAATTGAAACCTCGCTAGCTTTCGTTTCGAACTAAGCGATTAGATTCGGCGCCCAACTCATTTGATTTTTGCTCCACTACAGCCAGCAAGCGCCAGTATCGTGTATGCTAATTTGCGATACTTCAATCTCCAACTATGGAATATTTGCCCTAGACTTCATATAATGCGAAAAAAAGGTCGAAGAATTTCAATTTCAATCATACCCAATCGTGCATAAAGATTCAAGCATGATTAAATATAGCAATTTTGGCGTAAACTACATGCAGAAGTTCAGTATTTTTGATATTTAGAAATTGAGGTGATATGTTGATAATCAGGTTCTCACAATTAGCTACCAGCTTACTAGCAGGCATATATTGATAAGTTTGGTTAGTAGTATGCTTGCATTAACTGCGAAAAGACAAAACTTCAATATCAAGGATTCGGAATTCGGAGATTATACACTTATAAGCACCAAAACGTCACCAATAATTGTCAGTAATTGTAACCCGAAAAAACGATAAATATTGGTCAAGCTAAATACAGACTTCCCATTATATTCGAACCAAATTTTATTTCTGTAATTCTGATGAATATTTGATTGTCAATGAAATCAAATTTTTTGAATCTATATCTTTTATTAGGGGATTTAAGCTATTTTGGCTCACCCTTTCGCAATATTTTCTATGACAGACTCAATCCTTTATTTTCATATATACAATAAACAGTTAGCATCCATAAACATTTACATCTTACAAAGATTTTAAACATACATACATATAAGCTGTTAATTAACCATGACGTATATATACAGAAATTTAGGGGTATATATATGTCCATGAAAAATGAAATCTTTTAAATTATAATTTGTAAAAAATATAATGTTGAGTATATATATGCATGAACATATTTCAGCACTCGAGCATTTATATCAATTTTCCTATATATATGCACATGAATTTGTACAAGCTACAAATTAAATTGTGCTCGCCATATTAATTCTTGTGCGCATATATAATTTCGCTTACACAGCAGGCGATCGGCTCGGTACGTAACGTCTTCCTGAGCAGTTGCTCTATTTCCTTCACTATAATTAAAAACATTTCGTGCTTATCACTGCTACTGGCGTCATTAACTTGGGCTTAGACAACCAAAGGCTCGCCTCACATAAAGAGAAGAATTTCACATAATTCAGCTATATTAATTGTGTTCTGACATGTGTGGCTTCACAAGCTTATCTCCGCCCGTTATCAATCCTGTCAACCTCCATACAAAAAGTTTGAGAAGACAATCAATCTCACACAAATCTTGCCACAGCCCAAGACCTACCTGAGCACAATGGATATATGGGCTTTCACCGAGATAAACTTTCATACCTCGTGTAAGTTCCTCTCAAGAGTAGATTTCATCATAGGTATATATGTGGCACCACGGTGTGGCATTATAAATCGAGTTGCATTGATCTCAAGCGTACTGACAACAGCAACGACAAATTTGATATAAATTGAAGGGCAAGACACTCCAATTACATGACCTCAGTAACTACGGAATAAATGTGTTTCTTTCGTCTCAGAAGTCATAGGTTAAGTACCAAAGATTAATACCATGTTCAAAAAAATTATTCAATCGCCAGTATTGAGACCTCCATTTGGATCGATTAGATTATTTTCAGCAAGCGCTTCAATAAATACCCTCAATGTAAAACTTAATGGGACAGCCGAAGGTTTTCGACAAACTTTGACCGTGGAGGATCCAATCAATGTTAATCATGTTATTCACGCGAGTATAAGGTTTTAGCATTCGAAAAATAAGATTCTAATATTTTTAAAGACTGATGGTTTTAAAGAAATTGGTGGAACAGACTTACATCCTGATCCAATCCAGTATCTGTATACTAGCATTTCAGGCTGTCAGCAAATCACAGCTGTTCTAGTTGCAAAAGGTATGTGTGACCATATTGGTATTTCAAATCTAACACATGCTGACACAACAATTAAAGATCATGGAATAAAATTAGGAAAATCCAAAATCAACATTGTTGCAGCGTTAGCTCCATATTCCAGGACTCCCAACAAGTACCCTGGTTTTACTACCCAAAGCGTCATTATCAACTACAAAGTTGAGACCGATGCAACAGATGAACAATTCGAGCAATTAAGAGAAGAAACCGAGGCAAAATGTCCAATTGCACAAGTCTTTATAAAGAGTAAAGGTTTAAAGTTCGAAAGTATTTGGTCAAAAGTTCCACTTAAATGAGACACTATACCGAGTGTCCCAATAAGGCTCTATGTTTAGATTTATGAAAAAAATTCTTAAATTGATAATTAGGACTCTCTGTAGAACGAGTCGAGTTAACGTGATGCTTATGATGTTGCACACTTCAAGCCCTCCCTAGATGGTCATGTGATATACAGCGGGGCTGTGGAATGTCCGGATGTACTCCAACGGGTATCCATACTTTATCGAACCGATATATTGACAGACGAAAATTACTTCACCACCTTCCGCATGAAAAATGTTGAAAGCCTTCGAAATCAATACCCTTTCTATATTATATTTTGGAATAATCATCAATAGATTTTTGAGTACCCTTTAAACATCCTTTCCTCAGAAATACAATAAGTCGAAATGGGAGGCGTTCGTGAAAAAAAAGCTGAATACTTTACTAAATTAAGAGAACTCTTAGAAGAGTATAAATCTATCTTCATCGTTGGTGTTGACAATGTTTCTTCCCAACAAATGCATGAAGTTAGAAAAGCCTTGAGAGGTAAAGCCGTTATTCTTATGGGTAAAAACACCATGGTTAGACGTGCTATCCGTGGTTTCTTGTCAGAATTACCAGACTATGAAAAATTATTACCATATGTCAAAGGTAACGTTGGTTTCGTTTTCACCAACTCTGACTTGAAAGAAATCAGAGATGTTATCATTGACAACAAGGTTGCTGCTCCAGCTCGTGCCGGTGCTTACGCTCCAGCTGATGTCTGGGTTCCAGCTATCAACACTGGTTTAGAACCAGGTAAAACCTCTTTCTTCCAAGCTTTAGGTGTTCCAACCAAGATTGCCAGAGGTACCATTGAAATTGTTTCAGATGTTAAAGTTGTTCAAGCCGGTGGTAAAGTTGGTCCTTCTGAAGCTTCTTTGTTGAATTTGTTGAACATTTCTCCATTCACTTATGGTTTAGCTGTTATTCAAGTTTACGACAATGGTCAAATTTTCCCATCTTCAGTCTTGGATATTACTGATGATGAATTAGTTGGTCACTTTGTTTCAGCCATCAACACCATTGCCTCAGTTTCTTTGGCTATTGGTTACCCAACCTTGCCATCAGTTGGTCACTCTGTTGTCAACTCTTACAAGGACTTATTGGCTGTTGCTATCGCTACCAAATTCGTCTACCCAGAAATTGAAGAATTGGTTGACAGAATTGAAAACCCAGACAAATACGCTTCTGCTGCTCCAGCTGCCGCTGCTTCTGGTGCCGCTGCTTCTGAAGATGCTCCAGCTGAAGCTGCTGAAGAAGAAGCCGAAGAATCTGACGATGACATGGGTTTCGGTTTATTCGATTAGATCAAGATGTAATTTCTTGAGATCTTAATTGGTCTTTTTAATAAACACATTATGATTATCGTTTAAGTGAAATATATCGTAGTATATAAATCGTCTAGTATCTAGAAAGTAATGTAGCATGTCTTATATTCTATAACGTATTTGAAATGCTTGAAGTTGAACCTTAAAATTCTTTGTGCCCGATCCAAGAGTCGCTTAATCATCAAATTGCCGGTACGTCATTTTTCGTAAAAGGATAAGAATTACACAGCAAGTAGATAAATACAAAGAATTTTACCATTTGATATGGCCTTCGGTGAACGTTGTTAACTAGATACATTTGTTTATCCAAGAAAGAAACAAAAAATCGACTGAACATGTCCAATAAGGTACCACAAGTTCCAGATGGATGGAAAGCTCAATTCGATGACAAGTATCAAACTTGGTTTTATGTTAATTTAAAGACTGGCAAATCACAATGGGATGCCCCAAAAGGCACAACTTTCAAAGGTAAGTTGTTCATAATCAAGGTTAATAGATGATGAATATGATATGCTAACATTTTGTTTAAAGAAGAAAGTGATACTGGTAAATCCAGCCCTCCACCATATGCACCAAACGCCCAGCAAGGTATACCAGCGTCAAATCAAACTGGATCAGTACCCCAAATCCGACAAAATCAAGGTCAGGGATACCCACAAGAAGGGTATGCACAACATCAACATTATCCACAACAACCTCAAGGAATTTATCCTCAACCAGTTTACGGTGGATATCCACAGCAAGGTGAGTCTTGATTATCATTGGGTTGCAAATAATTACAAATATTAACTAAGAAATACTAGGATACTATCCTCAGCAAGGTTATCCAGCTCAACAACAGGCTGGATCAAGTATGTACAGAACAACTGACTAAATAGATCTCACAAATTTGTTCGGATCAACTAACAACGTTGAAACAGGATTCGGTGGTGGTAGTCGTTATGGTGGTGCTGCGATGGGTGCAGGTGGTACGTATAAACCTGAATTTTTTAGTGATCAGCTCGCGTTGTATTAACTTTTTATATTTAGCTGGATTATTAGGTGGTATGGCCTTGAGTAGCATGATGCAGCCACATGGTATGTTCAACGATTATGGTGGTTACGGCGGTGGTGGTGGTTTTGGAGGAGACGGTTTTGGCGGTGGTGGTGGTGGTGACTTTGGAGGTGGTGATTTTGGCGGTGGAGGTGGTGACTTTGGAGATGGTGACTTTGGCGGTGGTGATTTCTAGGTGAATTCTCGATGGAAAACACAGAGCTAACTAGCTTAGATTAGTTGACAATTTCAGTGTTTTTGTTTTCCACAATACATGAGTCACACAAGTTTAAAGGATGATTCCTGAAGCTATATTGAATGAGATTTCTCAAACTTGCCTGACGTAGATTCAAAGACCCTAATTATGTAATTTTTATCGCGCGAGTACATTGAATTTTCTTAAGTTCCCTTTTGTTCCGAGATGCACGGGAAGCGTTTATGGACTGAGATGGCTGAGAAGGTGGAGCAAAAGGCTAGGAGACATGAGACATGTATTTCTGGTACGGGCTGGGCATAAGTTCCTGTTTATACTAGAGGTTAGTGCTCAATCAGCTTATGTCTTGTTCTCATTTATGAAAGATCCAAGTTTTGAGAATCCCGAGAAGCCCTTTTTCGTTGTGTCAAAACGCGACGATATGTTCATCCATCTCCGAAGTTGGACGCAGGTTTCGAGGGAATTATTGAGATCTCTAAGAGAGCTCAAAGGAAGTGAACCTAAGCAATCATGGCAATATGGAGCAAAGATCTTGTACTTGCTCATGTTTTTCAGATTTGGACAGGTATTTGGAAACTTTCATGCTTGAAAAGAGTTCATTCTTTGTATACATTTCCCTTTTCAAGAGTCCAACCAGCTCAATTATCTATGCCGAAGATACCCAAAAGGCGATTACTTCAGCGTCTACAGTAGTATAAAGCGTGCAATTTCTACGGCCTCCCATAATTTACAGTACAACTAAATATTGCACATGTTTAGGCTTTAGGATTTAGTCATCGCTTTTAGGAAGTAAAAAAAGTTTGTAGTTCCAGCTTTTCCAGCTCGGGTCTGGGAGGCTTTAAAATTTTACCGAGAAAGAAATTCAGGAATCATAACAAAGGTTGTGCAAATGTACGGAAGGCTGTTTATATAAGAAAATTTTTATATAAGTAAGCGTCTTGGTCCCTTTTATTTGTAATTTAAACTACCGCTGACATATCAAATATTATTGAACTTGTCTCAACGGTCAAACGAACTAACTTCCCTTATCTCCTACGCTGAGTGAAATATTTCAGTTGTATATATATCGCATTGTTTCCGTGTGTATTGAAGATCACTTTGCGGTCAACATATCACCAGTTTTATCTAATTCAATATAGAGCACACTCTATAGCCATTGCACACTACAACATTTTCGATCATGAGTAAACTTATATCTATAATAACGTCAAGACAAAATTCTCTTGATAAGAGTTCTGATCAAGAAAGTTCACATACACCCTCGTCACAACAACAACCACGCAGAACTTCTATGAAAAAATCATTGTCAATCAATACTTCATTTCCTGTCAATGATAGTTCAAGCACAGCTTCAGCAAGAAGCCAAGACTCAAATTCCAGTGCAAAGCCGATTGTGAAATCTCCAGATTGGTCCATTAGATACGATCCGACATTATCAGTTTACTACTATGTAAATGACAAGACTAATGAAACACAATTTGATCATCCAGATGAGGTGGTTTCGCCAAATGCATCTCCAATAACCAAACACGAATGTTTCAATTCATTATACGACACAGATCATAGAAAGATATTTAGTACAAGTTTGAAAAGAACGCTGTCACCAAAAAGATTTAGTCTTGGATCAAATACTTCAGGTAATAGGTCTAAATCTGCATCCCCAAGAAGTTCTATAGATCAGATAAATGTTCCAAAGAACGACATATTTGAAACAGATGAAATGGATGAAGATGTGGAAGAATTCAGAAAACAATTGGAGTTAGAGATGAAGAGCTATGAATGTGAAAGATTAAACAGTGTATGAAGATTGAAAGCACAGACTTTTATAAATGATGGAATTATTATCATTAATATTCACAGTGAATTTTTATGAACTGATGCTAAAATTCAGCAATACAAAGGTGCTGATGATGTGTCCAATTATGATGAGATGATTTGAATGACCAACGAAAACAACAAAAATTAAAGAACATAGGCGTAACTGCACGCACATATGTAAGAGGTGATAACCTATTTGATAATAAGACGAAAAACCAAGACACATTAAACGTAGCTTTTATCATAATTCAAAGTTTCTTTGATCTTCTCTGGACAGGTTTTGTTGACTTTTCGGTACCGGTAGCTTTAGAGCTTGCAACTGGGTTCACGGATTCTTTCTCTTCTTTAGTTTCAGCTCCTGATTGCTCATTCTCCTCGGTAGATTCTTTTGCTTTATCTAATTCAGCAATAAACCAAGTTAATGTAGCCCATAGCAATATAGAAATCACTAATAAATTGATCAAATGTATTGACCTGGATAAAAAGACAAAAATAGTTAATGTAAGAACAAGTAGGGCAAATGTACCATGTGTAGCGATTATTAAGGTCGGAGTGGTACCTGGAGTGAAAATCGAGGTCCAAAGGTCAGTTATGAATGACATTTTATAACTTAGATTGCCGTTGGTCAGTGGAAGATGAAATGATTGAAAAGTTCATATAGAGAGTTCATTATTAATGTTTCCAATTTCTCGATGAGGATAATTTCTTCGCGAAAGATTTATACGAATACCGTTCGATCTCAGAAAGTTGGAAAGATAACAATTAGCTGATTCTTTTGGCCGAGTGAATTATAAAAGCACAATTCTGCTTGCAATCCAGGGTCCATTGTGCACTCCTTTCTAAAGGACACTAATCTAGAAAGATGCCCAAAAAGTTTGCACCAAAAACTCCAGTTCAACTGGATGAACCAAAAGAGGATTTGATAACGAAAGATGAGCTTTTAAAATATGATGGTATGTTAAGTTGAACCTGAGAAATGCTTCAATGATCCCAGACTGACACATGGCCTGCGAATAGGTATCCAAAAGCCGCAGAGGTATATAGGGATAAAGGGAACAGTTTTCGATGTTACAAATAACGTTCAAGCTTACGGACCAGGAACTAAGTATGGTATATTTGTGGGAAGAGATGCTAGCAGGGCCCTTGGAAAATCAAGCTTGAAAGCGGAAGACGTTGACTTGAAAGTCAGTGACGATACCTCAGATTTTACAGAAAGACAACATCAGGTTCTAGAGGATTGGTATAGCTTCTTTAGTCAAAGGTGAGTATTGCAATTGAATTTTTTGATGATTTGAACTAAGATTTTAACAACATACTTTCAGGTACAACATCATGGGTAAAGTCTCCAAATAATCAGCCCATGACATTCCGCCAAATATTTAACAGCTCATTTAATTTATATTACAAATGTTGAAACTTTATTGATTTGTATGTAGTGCAGTACGCCATTATTTTGCGCATTATCCCAATGAGGCAATTTAAATCGCGCCAAATCACTCGCTTAGGTCGTTTTGCGCCATTTTTTCACTCTCGTTTCAGTTGTTGGGAAGATTTGGTTCTTCATGAGTAAACAACGGACCTCTCTTATTTGGAGCCTTCATCTAGAGTACACAATCCATAACCGATCATCTGGACACAGTGCAAAGCTGTTCATCCATCTAGAAAACTCAACTCCTTTCTTAAAGCACACCAGTCGCTGTCCTTGAATACACTGTTCCTGGTTCTGGCTCTCTTTTTTTTCAGTCTGGTTGATAAACTACCACCAAAATTTCTACTCGGGGCGGTATAAGCTGGAAAATAGCCAAATTTATTTTTAAAACAGACACATTCGTTTCGACATCACAACTTTTACAAATACCCTCACAGATAATAAACCGAAGGGAATCTCTTGCTGATCAATACCACAGCCAATATAAGGCCCCTGTTCCATTCACTCATTTCCCATTAGGCAAGAGCAAGAGCAAGACATACAAACAGACGTACCAAGGGACCCACCCACTCAGTTGTAAAGTCAAAGATGCATGCTTCAAGAGCACCAAACAACGCTTCGTTGAGAAATCAACTCTTAAGCACAGACATCGGCAATATAGATGTCCGTGACGAAGTACCTATCAATGGCCCACCCCAAGGACAATACAATGACTTTCCACCTCAACAGCAGCTACAACAACAACACATGTTCAATAATGGGTATCAAATGCCTCCCGCTCAGAACAACAACAACGTCAACCAACAACGATTTAATGGTGGCCCATCGGTGCAACCTCAACATCCACATCAGCAATATATGCCTAATCAATATGCCAATCAACAGAACCTACAACCATCGATGCCAAATGCCCCATTTGCCGGGCACCCACAGCAATACGCCCAACCTCGCTCTAGAAGGTCCTCTATACAAAGCAATAGTTCATCATTCAATATGCAATCCATGAACAATTTCTTCAAGATGAATAAATCAAAATCAAAATTTTCAGGAGGTGGTGATGACGATGACGACGAAGACGGTAAAGATGTAATGATTGACGACACCGGTAACACAATGTCATTTGATGATTTAACAACCTTGAGAGACCGTGGTCGTTATGGAGGTCAAAGTGCTTTCGATTCTGCTCCCATTATTCCTACTTTACAAAGCTCTTCTTCTAGACCAGGTGGTAGTAATTTATCAAACGTTCAATATCGTAAACAAATGACTGCTTATAAGAAACAAGTTATGAATAATGCTGGTAAAATAATGAGTGGTCCAGATCCAAGAGCAATGTCTTTACAAGCTGGCGGAAGAAACCCTTTTTTGGAAGGACCAGATACTAGGGCAATGTCTTTGCAAGGAAGAAACCCTTATATGGGGCCTGGTGCAGGTGGTGCAACCCCAAGAGCTGGATCCATGACAAGTCAAACGCCTTTGCCTTATCAACCAAGGGCTAATTCTTTGACAAACCAACCAGGTCAAAACTCACCAAGAGCATATTCACTAACTACAAACCCGTATCAAAACAGGCAACAGACGTACCCACATCCACAACACGGAAGACCAGCAGTAGGTCCTGGTCATGCTATGTATGGGGCGCCACCTCCAAATCAACACTTTTCTCAATTTGCTCAACCAGGTGCACCAAATGGAAGCCCAAAATTTGGTCCTCATGCCATTCCTTTGAGGAATAGAAACTCTGCTCCAAGTGTACCATTATCGTCCAGCCCACACATACAACAACACTTACCACAACAACAGCAACAAAACAGATCAACTCAGGAACTAAATGGAGGAATCAATACACACAGAAATTCTAATGCCGGATTTAATCCTTCAACTCCAACAATCGAAGAAGCACCAAGTTTTCCAGTACAAAATCATGGTGATACTCCAAGTGTCGAAGAATCTACCAAAAATGCTTCAAAATCTACAGGAAGACCACAAGATGACAATTTCATTATTTCCGCTGATGATTCTCACCATTATTTGGCTGATAATACACTGAATAACAACGATCACTTTGATAGCTCAGGCATTACATACTCAGACTTATCAGCATCCCAAGACCGATCTGTTGGGCTGCAACCAAAGGACGTGTCAACTCCTTCTCCATTTGATGGTGCCGAATCTAGCTTCAGCCCTTCGTTAGATCCTGGCTTGCCCGATCAAGATACGCCTTCTAAGCTACCAAGAACTAAAGGTTTACCACATTTAAGTTTGCTTAAGATGAGGGATGAATATCCCGAAGATGAAACGAAACAAGTGGATAACGTGTTGCCTAGTAATCCAGTTGGTTATCAAAGTAACGAACGTGTTTTGGATACTGTTACAGAGTCTGACGATTTACCACAAAGAACTTCCACACCTGATCATTCCTCTCATGATTCCAGATTCAATAGTCCGGTGAAATCGCAATATGGCACACCTGGTAGAAAAACTGTTTCGCCATTTAAAAGCTCGATGTCCTCACCGCTAAGGCAGAATGGTGCTAATTCTCATAGAAAATTTCCAGCAAATAATATGTCCATATCTTCGATGAGTGAGTATTCAACGTTTAGTGGTGTGTCTGATACGGATGCCAATGAGGGTGATAATAAAAAGAAAATCTATCAGTTGGCCCAAAACTCAGGAACTACCAATGATGTTTTTGTAACTGCCTCTCAATTTTCATTGATTGACAATAAGAACTCGGAATATCAACATGGATCTTCATCGAATCAAAAAATTGATGATTATCCAGACACAATTGTCGAGGGTGACTCTTATGCTTCTGATACTCCAAAAATCACTGCTTTCAACGATGAACCCCCGAAGCTTGATACTTCGAATCATGGTCAATTCATAAGTGAGGCGGACATCAAAGATAAACAGGCAAATGGAAGAAGTACAAATGAAACCTTCAAAAACTACGGGACTACAGAAACTGCTTCAATTCATTCATCTAAAAGTAATGCAAGCTCTTTGAAAGGGTCTTTCAAATCTCCAAAGTTTTTGAAAAACTGGTCGAGGAAAAGAAGCGACAAGAAGAAAAATAATTCATTTGAAACTGTTACCAAACCAATTGATATTACTAGCAGCTCTTCCCATACTGGATTTCCTGCTGATTCAAATTCAAGCACTGCTGGAAAGGGCCACGTTGCCAACACATCCTTGGAAACTCCAACAAGTAATTTACCACATATTACTCAAGGATTGAATATAATGAGTGATCATAGTGTTCCCCAAGATCAGACACAACAGCCACAAAGGGATTTTGAACCAACTACTACACCAGGGAAACTTACTGGTAGGTTTTCCAACAATGGAGACAACGATATAAAAGGAGAAGAAGAGGAAAAGGAAGGAAAAGATGGCGATGATGACGATGCTACAATTATTAGGCATAAAAATCAAGATGAATATTCTTCTGGTTTGGGATACTCCCAGAACAACTCAACAAGCCAGCCTACTTCGGCTTCAGGAACGTACAGTTCCCGTTCAACAAATAACACCACTGATACTGATATTGAAAATTATTCTGATGGTGCTGACACCCATATCAAAGGTGATGCTGGAAATTACGATTACCACGGTCAACCTCAAGTTCAGCGCACTGCTACTGAAATTTCGCAAAAACTACAAGGATCCTTTGAACCACCAAGTATCAGTGAAAAATCATCCCTTCATACGAAGGTCAAAAAGCTAAATTTAACCGTGGAACAACTAGGTATAATGGAAGACAAAAGTGCTCTCGTTAGAGAGCTAGAACTGGTTTCTAAGGAACTTGGCGATTCCATTAGAAGAGAAATTAGACTGGAAGATCGATTGAAAGGTAAAAGCAATATGAATAGCCCTACGTTGAGCTTTGAACATGAATTAAGAGAGAAAGCAATGCTAATCAGTCAGCTTGAATCTCAATTAAATGAGGAAAGGACCAAAAGGTATATAGCTGAAGAACACGTTCTATTATGGGAAAATGGACTGGAACCTTCGGCTCTAGAAGTTAGTTATGAAAATGAAAAATTGCAATCTGAGCTATCAAATCAATTGGAAATCATCAACAAGCAACAAGCGGAAATTGATTCATTCAATTTTGAAGCCCCTCAAAATGACGAGAAGTATGATGCATTGGAAGTGGCCAATAAAGAGCTAGAGACTGTCACAATCCCTGAGCTTAAAAATGAAATCGAGGTTCTTAACAATGATAGAAAAAAACTGTCGATGCTAAGTGAAAAGTTCAAACTTTTGAAATTGGAGAATGTTGAGCTTGAAAGACGGCTTGAAGAAGGTGACCAAATGAAAGTTTCACATTCCAGGAAGCTTGAAGAAGAACTCGCTGAGTTGAAACAGAAGCTACAGAAAAAAGTCAACAGAGCTAGTGATACCTCATTAGATTCTAGACGCCAAAGTGTCACAACTCCGCTTAATTCCAGAATGAAAAAGACCTTTTTGGGTGAACTAGGATCTTCCAATAGCTCAGTCGACATGCTAAAGCCACCTTCGCCGATGAATGGGAAAAGGATGACATCTTTTTCTTTGATAAATGTCACCTCACCTAATGAAAAATAACGAACAATATTTATGAACATATAAGATTCAGTTTGTGTAATATATATACATTCATACTTACCACTTTGAACTATGCTTGATATTGAAGCTTTTCCTGTCAGTATATCACGGTCAAATATACATATATGAAAGAGCTATGTGTCACCCGTCTCATCGCTTTTCCGCGAAAATGTTATATATTAATATTTACTATCAAGAAATTATCACCATTCAAATCGCGAATTCTATGGTTTTAATCTAGGATATATAGTCTTCTTCAACTATTGAACAGTACTTTTGACAAGCGCCTCACCAGAAAACAATTGAATCATGAGCTTCAATAGAAAAAGAAGATTTGGTAAGTGCTTCATTTTAAATTGTTAGCATTGCCACAATACTAACAGCCTTTATGAAGGTAATGACGATTATCAACAGCCATATCAGAAAAGGTTTCGTTTACCGCCAATAGTGGAACACTCTAAAACTCTTTGTGGTGACATAAACACATTGGGTGAATCATCCAGGAAATATGTGGAAGATGTTGAACTTATGACGGTACCAATTATGAACCACTTTGATTCAGAAAAGACACTTCGTGATGCTGTGTTGAACACTCTATTTGGTATTGTAACCGAACAACCACAAAAGGTCCTTCATATTTCTGGTCTTATTCAAGTTGTCAACTCCAAGAGCTCCTCATTTGGTAAGACAGTCATTGAATTCTTTCATCAAAAGGCTCAAGAGTTAATTGAGCACTCTTTGAATAAAGAGGTGATCCCTGAATCATTCGAAACTGGTCCATGGAACAAGATTAAACTTATATTGAGATTTTTTTCCACGTTATCATCAATGATCAGAGACTCAAGTTTGATTAACATTTATGCTCAATTTTTGAACCTTTCAATCAATTTACAAAAATTGACACCTGATAAGAGAAGCCCTTTAGCAGAAGCAATCTACTATAATGCTTTAATCAATGTCCCGTACTTAGCTACTTACGGCATTTCATCAGACGAAATCAAAAAAGGTATCGAGGAGGTGATTTCTTTGGCAGAAACGTTTCAAATTGCCCAACAGGATATCTCCATTACCAAACCATTTATTGAAGAATCTGATACACCATATGAACCAAAAAGCATCGTTTCTTTGATCTTACCTGCTTTGAAAGAGTTTATTACTGATGGGTTTCAAAAAGTTTATAAATTGTTCCCTGAACTAGGAGCATCGTTACAGCATCTTATTGTTGAGACTGATAAATATAACCTACCTCAATTCTCTATCCCATCGCCTGAGAGCTTCAAAGATATCAGTGGATTAGATACTGGATTAGGTAGTATTGATGGTATGTGGAGAACTCCAAGATTGACTTTTGAAGTCTACCTTCCTTTGTTTGGCTTTGATACTGTCCCAAAAAGTACTGATTACACTGGCCTATTATTCGACGATATCATTATTGACATCGTTGAAGCTTTAGAGTTCAATAGAAAAGAGGTTGCGAGACAAATCATTACATTGGATCTATTCTTCAAAGAGGGTGTATTTGCTCCACCTGCAAGCAGTATCGATCAATTGAAAGATATTGATAAACAAAATCAAGAAAATGAAACTAAAGCTTCTACCTGGAAGACCGAAGATGTTGCCATTAAAAATGTTTTATCTTTGATATTCAAGCTACCAACGGTTTCCCAACCGTTTGCATATTTCTACACCACTCTAGTGGAAGCTTGTACAAATGCATCACAGGCCATTGCCCCTGTTCTTGGTCGTGCCATTCGTTTCTTTTACTCAAACATCCATACTGCTGATTTTGAGTTAAGGTTTAGATATCTTGATTGGTTAGCTGTTCAGTTGAGTAATTTCAACTTCACATGGAAATGGAGAGAATGGGAAGAAGATTCAGTTAGAAATTCCAAAAGTATGTACCATCCAAGAATAGCTTTCATTCGAAACTTGATTGCAAAGGAACTGAGATTGGCTACTAGTGAAAAAATCGAACAGACTATAACCGAAGAGTTTCATCAATATTTGGACATAAAACTTTTCAGTTCATCCGAAGTCAAAGACTACTATGTTACATTATTTGGAGAAGACAATCTTAAAGATGTGGATTTGAGTTTCGAAGAAGAACAAAATAAATTGTTTTTCCTTGGTGATAATATCTCGCTTAAGGAAGATGCTGAAAAATTGATCGAGATCTTCCACAAAGGTACATCAATAGAAGAATATAAGATTTTACTTGATTCCATCAAAGACAAGATTAAAACTTACAACTCACCAGATCAATTATTAATTGCGTTTGTTTTTCAAGTTGTTGCATTTGTTGGTAACAGGTCTCTTTCCCATGCTGGTAACTATGTTGGTAAAACATATGATTTTTTGAGGATCTTGCTAGGCAAAGAAACCCACAAAACAGACCTTGGCTCATCTGAAGATCATAAAGCTAAAGAGGAAGATCAAAATGTCAATGCTAGCGAGGAAGAGACCACAAAGGAAAATGGAGACACTTTAAAGGAGGTCGAAAAGAAGGAAGAAGTAACTACGACAAAAGAAATCATTTCTCCAGAGGAAGTTTTAAAGAGAGAGCTATGGGCTGTCGACGCTGTCATCAAATATTGGAATTGGAGCCCGGAAAACGGTTTTCTTGTTTTGGATGTTCTTGAATCATACGATGTTTTATCATCTAAATCATTGATCAAATATTCATTAGATGATAGTCACACCTACAATTTTGGATTGATAAACGTTTCTGCTTATGAATCCACTTTAAGATTATTATCCACTGCATCACTTGCTGGGAACTCCTCAGGTTTGTTGAAGATCGTTTACGAAGACATCATTAAAATCTTGTCTTCTACACTTGATGCGGTCGGAAATGATGGGAAAATTGATATCCCCCAAGTTGACGCTGAGTTTGACGAAAAAACTGAAAAAATTTGGAAATATCATACAACTTTAGGGTTTTTGAGATCAATTTTGAGAAAATTCTCAGATGAATATGTTAGTATGGTACCTAAGTTAGAAGAAGATTTGAATGCAAATATCCAACACGATCCTACCAGAAATGCCGTCAAACAATGGTTCACCGAGTTAGAGCTTTTGTGAATCATCTTATGTGGGTTGATAAACCGCTATTTGGTGTCAAATTGAAAATGCTAGATTAATGTTATGTTTTCGTTCAATTATGTTGCTACAAAAGCTAGTAGTGTCTATTATTATTATTTCCGAAAATGTACAACAATTGATGAATTATAATTTGAAACGTAACTGCATTATCAAAGCCTGTTGATACAAAGACTTTTGGTTCCTATACACATTTAAAAACCTCAAAAATTGAATAAATAAGTCATACCTATAACATCGATCATTGATCGTGTCCTAAAGATGATACTATGGTCAATATGAACATGTTGACAACTATATTCATAGTGAGTGATGAGCTTCAGCGCCCAATTTATGTCTTTGATTCTGAAAGATTGATTTAATTTTGTTATTTTGGTAATAAGTCTGATACATTCCGTAAAACCCAGCACAGAATAATGCTGATAAGCCAAAGAAATAGCCAGAGAATTTCATGACTTCAGCTCTATTTGAACTAGCAGCAATTTGTTTGTTCATATGTACCATTGACTTTTGCAAAGATCTGACTAGTGTTTGTGAAACCATTGTTGTAATATTATATGTAAGAGGTTTAGTATTGAGATTGAGTTCCCAGGTGGTGTGGATGAGGACTTTTATTCAGCTTTATTCTACAGAAAGGATATATTCTTCTCTTTATATATACACAAGAGATCTCACTGTTACATCGAGTCATCTTCAAAATGATCCGATAATTACATTTCTGGAATCCTCCATTTGAAGCTCCTTGAGCGTTGAATCATACGTTATCCAATAGCTCACAACAAGAAATATCCCCATACTATTGCAGCCTTATTGTTTAAAAAGGTTGTATTAAATGATATGATACGAACTCACTTTTCAAGTGGTGTGATATGCAAAACGTTCTAATAGAAGAACCGGCCACTGGCAATATTGTAGTGTCCCCTTACCGGAAAGGATTCCAAAAAAATATTAATATTGTAAATACGCTAAATGATATGATCAACTAGGATTTAACCTAAAATTCCGTCGATTGTGATATCTTACAGTGGATCAGAAGGTTTGA
>JAJMFN010000380.1:0-47917 GCA_030574735.1 Hansenula sydowiorum
ATAAACTTGGAGAGAATTCATAATATCTCATTGTTTATTGAGGAAGCTGTCTCTTTAATAATCAAAGAGTATTGGTCATTGAGTAATCGTCTTGCTGAATCGCAAAAGGGTTCTCTTTCTAATAATTCTTTGGGCGCATTACAAAATATAATACAAGGTCAAAATCAAAAGATTAAACAAATACAGGGTATAAATGCATACTACGAAAGTGTTTTCAACAAGCTTCAAAAAATCAATACAAAGAATAGATCAAAAGGAAGCTTGTCAAATCCAGCAGCCTTTGTCAATGGAAGTTTAAACAGAGATAAAAAAGTGAGAATACAACCTGCAAGCAAGGATGATGATTCTGATGGTTCTTTTGCTACTGTCAAAACATCACGCACAAATCTCATTGGTGAGAACGAGGAAATTAGAAAAGTATTGGTCAAAGCCCGCAAGTATTCTCGTGGTCTAGCTACTGGTATGAGCGAAACATCAAACGAGTCAGTGAACTCAGTCAATCGAGGCGGATAAAGGACCTTTGAGAGGCTTCACCATCCATTGAATGTAATCACAACATTGTCGTATGTTTTCGTTTTGAAACACGATCGTATAAGTTAAAATTACATGTCTTTTTGACTATATTTGGTTTTTTTAGTAGCAATGGCTTTTTTTCTGCTAAACATGAAGCTCGTTGCATTATCATTCGAATCGTTTTAAAATCTTGTAAAAAACAAATCCAAATTTTCCAGCTTATAAATCTCTTTCAATGAAACTTTGAATCAAGCCAATTTCGGACTCTTCATATTCTTTCAAAACAACTTTACCATCAACAATTTCAGTATTTGCTTGAATGAATTGTTTTCTTGGTAATCTTGCCTTCAAGACAGTTGGTCTAAACTTGGCTAGATCAGGACCAACAGTGGATCTATCAATGAAATATTTGGAACCATTTTCCACGTCACCTGAAGCCTTATAGATATGTAAATGTCTCAAGTAATCTTTGATAGCTTCATGACCAATGGTGTCAATTTTTGATTTATCCAACTTGACATATAAGTCACTATAATCGTTCTTTGTATAAGTCAATTCAGCTAATCCAGCATTCAACAATGTTTTCAAAATGGAATATCTAGCTTGCATATGAGGTTGACCCCATTTTTTGGAGGCAGGATCCCAAAATTCTAGAGCTAATAACCCAGCTCTAGCCATTTGTAAGAAACCTGAATAAATAATACCATCTTGATCTTTTGCTGTTTTGAATCCAAAAATTTCCAATAGCTCGGTGTTTGTGATTAAATATAAAGCAATAACTTCGGCTCTACATTCTTCATAAGCACCGGCTAATGACCCGAATTTTGAACCCCAAATTTCACCTTTTTTATAGTAAGTTGTAATTGGTTTCTCATCAACACCTTTTGGTGGGTTTGTGTGATCATAATTGAAAGTACCATCATGTAGTTCACTTAACAATTTACCAGAACCATGACCTAACAATTCATGAATACCAACTTGAACTTCAAATGAATCATTACGATAGTTGTTGAAAACTTCATAATCATCATCATGAATGAAAGTGATTGGTTCTTTGCCTGATTTAGCATTCAAAATATTACCAAGAGAAACGTTTTTGAATCCAACATTTAGTCTAATGTCGTCGTAGTTTGGGATATTAATACCTGCTGGAATACCGGATCCAGCAAATGTTAAAACCTCTAATGAAGTGAAATCTGGAGCTTGGAAAACATCTTTTTCAAATTCTTTACTCCATGGTAATAATCTGATGTAATTCTCTGCACTGTTGACTAGATTTTGAAATTTCAAGGTACGATCTTTATTTTGGATTGAAACTAAAGCTTCCCATTCACCAGCTACACCACCTGGTTCTCTATAAGTTTCGATGAACCCAATGTTAGTCTCAATAACTGGAGAAATATCTTTAACCCAATATTTCTGAGATTCTTTATGGGCATCAATAGAACCAGTGTGGAAAGAATCAACATAAGCATCAATCATCTTAGCTTGAGTATCGTTAGCAGCAACTTCTTTGGCCTTTTCTAAATTCTCATTAATTTTGGTGAATTCTTTCGAATGATCCCCAAACTCCAAAGTCAACTTAATACCGTCAGCGGAAATTTCATCAGGGTATGAAGTCTTGTTATTTTTCAATTCAGAGGCAACTAAGACTGTGAAATCGGAGTCTGAATTTTTCTTGATTCTCAAATTTTCATAAAGAACTTTATGCTCAGCAAGTACTTTCTTGATCAAATCAATATTTTTTTGAGAAACGTTACCAAAATAATAACCCGAGACATGACCTTCATCTGGGAACCCCAACAATGACGATTTCTCATCAATTGAATATAATGGCTTCTTGACGCTATTGAACAGTTCTAGATCAGCTTTGGATTCCTTGACAATGGCTTCAAAATCCTCAACTGAGATTCTTGGAATGAATTTTTTATCACCAAATGATTTATAGTTACCCAAATTACTCAAAAATTGAGATGCGTATTCCAAATAACCCTTTTGAACATCTTTGCTAACATTCAATTTTGAATAATCGGACTTCAAGTTTTGTTGAATTTGTAAAATCAAGTCGAAAATTGGTTCTGATTCGTGAGAAACTTGTCTAAGAACGATTCTTGAACCCCAATGACCAGCTTTGGAAAAATAGTGAGCATACTTCTGTTCTTTATCTGTCAATTGATCAAAGAATGCCTTAGCAGTCAAAGAGACAACTGGGGCTTTAGCATCCGCATAAAAATTGGAGATATCTAGCGATTGAGCAGTGGAGGACATTCTTTTGGTGAGCTGTTTATTTCTAGCAGTGATCCTGATGGTCTGGTATCTCAATTGAGTGAGCAAAAGAGGATTCATCAACTTGTTCTAAACCATCAATAACAGCGGCAAACTTGAAAGGATTCAATTAATAGAGAAATTTGAGAATCATCATCCACACTCTCACGTGATCCAAAAATTCCCGCTGTCAAATCCACACGGGCAAATTGCCCCAGGAGGCGTCATTTGAAAAAGAAAAGGCAAAGTTGTGAAGTTTGAATAGGGAGAGCTTTATCTTCTGTCACATTTGAAGCCCAAATACTAGACATTCTCTCTTTCTTGACATTACGTATAGTAAAGTGAAGTGTTACAAAAGGTCAAAACAGTGCATCATGGTTTCATTCAACAAGCTATTCGTCTTACCATTCGTTATCTCTCAAGCTTTGGCTGCCTCAGTATTTGCTGGTAATGAACAATCCCCAATAAAATCCAACACTTTACCAGGTGAAAAGCCAATTCCAGGTGGTTCACCAGTTGCCATTTGCGATGTGTTAGAGAAGCAAATCCTAACTATCGACTTGGTTGAATTGTCTCCTGATCAACCTCAACGTGGTGCCAACTTGACAATCAATGCTATTGGTCATTTGAGTAAAGATGTTGAAGAAGGTGCTTATGTCGATGTTGATGTCAGATATGGTTATATTAAATTAATTTCTCAAACTTATGATTTATGTTCTGAAGTTGGCGAAGTTGATCTACAATGTCCTTTGAGTAAAGGTGAATATAAACTGACCAAAACTGTGGAAATCCCAGATCAAGTTCCACCAGGTAAATATGTCGTTTATGCTAGAGCTTATACTAAAGATGATGACTTCATCGCTTGTATAACTGCTACTGTTGTCTTCACTGTTGATTCTTGGAAAATTTTGAGCTAGAAAATCAGCTTTATAAAATTCTGAATTCTCATTTTGTCATATTATCATCATAGTTTTCATAACGAAATTATGACTCAAATCTCATCTTCATTTCTCTGTTTTTATCATTTAATATCCATTTTTTTCACCCCTTCGAATCACTGTCATTCATGTCCAGGGGCTTGTTCCCTCTTCTAGATGCTAACTTTATTGCTGCAGATCTAATATAACAATACATTGATTGGTGGTATTATGTGGTCTTTTATATCAATAAAATGCTTCATTATATAAATAATATATACAAATCAATCTAGATAAATAAACTAAAATCAAAAAAAAAAACAGACCATTATATATGATCAGTATAAATTGATTTAGTGTAGTCATTTGATGCAATTAATAAATATGATGTAGAATGTCAATTTAGATCTAATTGGTATGTTGTAATGTTGTATCAATCAAACGGAAAGCCCGTGATGAATATCTAGAGCCTTTACTTTAGTCTGCTTGGCCTCGTGTCAAACTTGTTGTAGCATGACTATCATCATTAACGATAACATTCAATCTAGCTGGTAAATAGGCTTCACCAGGACTGGAAGCACTATGATCATCTGAATCTCTGCTAACACTGCTGTAACCTTGAGAGTTCATATTCCCCTGGGCTGCTTGTAGTTCCACCTCTGAATGTTGATAATTGGCATTGTTTTCCAAATTGAATTTGATTAAATGATAGCGTTTAGCGATTTTTTTCAATTGCCATTTGATTGGAATCAAAGGAATATAACCATATCTTTCTTGAAATAACTTCACTTGTAATAAAATAACAATAAATAACCAATAAATATTATAACTTATAACTGAACCATAAGTTGCTGTATTAGTCCATCCAAATAATGCATTCAAAAGCATCCATCCACCATCATTGATCCCGCTACAGCAATTAACGTGCCAGATAACATTGGTAACATCATAAGATCCTGGACCATTACCAACTTCCGTCATATCTTGTCCGTGGCATCTTTGAACATATTGTTCTAATTCGAAAAACCAAACACCACGAGACATTAATCCAGCTGAAACCATATAAAGGAAACAAGTTGAAAAAATGAGAAAGATTTGTAATTTCATTTGATTCCCACCTTTATATAACGAGTATCCAATCAATGAACCAAGTGTGAGTGCAGATACTATCGATAGCGGTAAGGCACTTGCCGGTTCTGAGGCGGAAACACCACTTATAACGAAAATTGCTTCAAGACCTTCTCTTAATAAAGTGACCATAGGTAACACCATCAAGGAATATTTCTCATTTTTCTGTTTCAACCATTTCTTTAATCCCTTCTTCTGTGAAGTATTCTTGGATTTCTTCTTATTATGTAGCGAAATGTCATCTTGAATTTCTTCTTCATCCAGGACCAAGTCTTCTTCATCAAGAATCACTGGATCTTGGGTTTCAAAATGTTTACGCATGTTCTTTCCTAATTTGACTTGCCATTTCTTTTGCATCTGATTAACTCTAAGCAACTTAAGACCCATCACTGAGATGATTAAAGATGAAAAAATGGAGAAGATGGCTTCCCAATTACGTTCATATTTGGACCAGTAGTTTTCTCCAATGATATAGAATAGCGCCACGAACACACTCCCAATACAAAGACAGATGAACAACCCAAAGAACCCGCCTAGCCACACTTGGCCCTGAAGGTGTCTGTATAGCTTTTTGTCTATGGTTAGAACATGCTTGGGGCCTTCGCCGTCTTGATTATCTATGACTTTGATAAAATTTTGCTTCAAAAACGACAATAAAATGGATATCACTATGGCGGACTCGAATGTTTCTCTCAAAAGGACAAAGAACACCTTCAAACTGAACAGATCGCTACTCATGGCGTCGTTTCTCTGTTTAAATAGCTGAGATTTACCTGGCGGTTAAGACGTCTGGAGAATAGCTCGCTTTTATATGTTTTTCCGGCAGATGCTTAGTTTTGATTTTGATCTGATTGGACTTTTTTTCTTTTCCGCCAAAATTTTTGCTGCAAAGGGTCCTATCGACACAACTATTTCAGTTATAAAGCCGTACTAGCTGTGAAAACTCACAGAAAACGTACTACAAAACACACCGGGATCTAGGAAAGCATCATGTGTATCGTATATTAGAAAAGACGTGGATGTTTAAGCGAGTTCAGAACAGGAGGAGCTCACTTAATAGTGATGAATTGCTTACCGGAATTGTCCTCCAGGGCACCAACAATCAATTCTTTGATTTGTTCATCAGAGAACTCATCGAGTTTCCACACATGCTGGTTGACTTTCAACTCTTGCAAATGACCATCTTGGTACAGCTTGACCAACTCAGCAACAGTCTTCTTTTTAGCTTCTGGATCGCTCTTGTTGTTTTCAGTAACCCAAAATCCAATAGCTTTCAAGTTCTTGAAAATGAATAAAGAGGTTGGGAAAGAAACAGGTTGTTTGGACATACCACCATATGTAATGATAGTGGAGCCTGGTGCTAATTTTCTTGAAATATTGGAACTTGATTTGCCACTAACTGAATTAAGGGCAATTTTCAGTTTACCTTGAACCAATTTAGCAATTTCTGCACCAACTGCACGATCACCATTTTCCTCTTCTGTGATGACTTTTGTAGCACCTTGTTTGGTTAATTTATCAATGGTTTCTTGTAAATTTGGACGATCTCTTATAACACTAATGACATTGATGCCTTTAGTCTTAGCAATCTGAGCAACGGCTTGAGAAACAGCACTAGTACCAGCGTTTTGAATCAACCAATCACCCTTTTCCAACCCAAAATCATTCACCAATTGATAAGCTGTTGTTGGGTTGACTGAAATTGTAGCACCAAACACAGTGGACAAATCTTTTGGTAATTTGATCAACAAGTCTTCTGTTGAAATTTGGTGAGAGGTCCAAGTACCTGTGTTTGAAAACAATGGGATAACATGATCACCCAATTGTAGCCCAGATACATTAGAGCCAGTCTCGATAACTTCATAAAGACCTTCATTACCTGCAATGGCACTTGGTTTGTCGGTTCCATATTGTGTTGTTTTTTCCGGTTTCGAAGGATAGACACCTTCCAATTGATTGATATCAGAAGGGTTAATTGGGAACCCCAAACTTTTCAAAATGACCTCATTGGCACCTGGGTCTGGTAATTGATGGGTATGAACAGAGATGATATCTTTTGGAACACCGTGTTCTGAATAGATGATTGATTTAGCAGTGGTGATGGATCTTGCCATGGTTTTATTAATACTTGCAAATTTGACAGCTGAGCCCAAGGTGGATCTGGTGGCTAAGTTCTTTGAATAAAGTCTTGAAGAGGTCAAGGCAGATCTTGAAAGCATTCTGACAGTTCAATTGAGTTATATATAGTTTAATAATTTCAGTGGTCTGTTGGTTTAAACTTGGTGGAGTTCAAGGAAAGTGGGAAAAGCGTACTTATTTGGATCCCACTAGAATGACGCTTTGACTAATCAATAAAAGAGCTCTAAGTGCCAATAAATTACGAACGAGACTGACAAGCGATTTTAAATCAAGAGTAAATTGGATAAGAGTATTCAAAACAGTTTACGATTACTAATATACGTTTCATGCCTAATATATACCACCAAGACTGAAAGACTCAAGTCAATATTGCTTCTCCAGTTGTCCAAGCCCATTATTCGATCCGAATCAAATCGGATCTTCGACAACGGCTCAAACGAGCACAACTACAACACCACGTAGACACAAGAAACACTAACACGATACTCACCAACCAGATCACAGTTAACAATCAACACTATTATAACAAAACAGACATAATGCCAACTAGTTCTCTATAGAAATGTCCAGCCCATCCTCCCAGCCTCGGAAGTCCCCAGATACTTTGACCTATTTCCGACCAAACGTAAAGGTTCAAAACAATAACAAAAAATAAACAAAACTAGTGAAACAAATAGCTCAAGACTTCAGTTCAAGGCCGTTTGTTTTTAGCAAGAAGTTGCTGTCTGTCTGGTGCTGATTACCAGTGGTAGGACGTTGTTTGCAAGGAGTTACTCGCTTTCTGTTTCTGCTATTGTTGGGTGCTCGCTGGGCCGTTTGTTGCTAGAGGTTCGGAGGATTGAAGGATCTCCAAAATCAAAACATCATCATCATCATCATAAATAACCAACAGGAACTGGAAAGTTTCAATCATGTTGGCATCTACGAGTCCTATGTCCCAAACTTTATCACCCACTTCTTCAATAACATCAAAGACAATGGAACCTTCAGGTGAGGTTGTTGACATATCGAAAAGTCGGCAATTGCTGAAATCTACAAATGAATTCGGATCGGTGGTTCTCACTCCACGTAAACGAGCTTTGGCAAGGAAAAACATCAACTCTAATCAAACCAACAAGAATATAGATGCATCTACAGCAATTACATCTACTCCATCTTCAACAGGGTTGGCCTCTCCGCCATTATCAGCCCATAAACAAGTTGAGAAGGCAAAATCCCTCATGAATCTCAAATTAGATGATCCAATCCAAATAAAGACTTGTGAAGATGAAATTTATGATCCAGAAGAAAGAATAACCCTTTTCCAATTTCCAAAGGCAAATATTTACACGTTTGAAGATAATAACAATGCGGAAAATTTGGATGATACTTCTAAGCATGGAAGATTATTAGGACACGGGAAATTTGAAGTTTATCAAATGCATATGAAGAAAGTTAGTTATTTCCAATGTGGATCTGTTATTTATCCCATCTTCCCAAGATTGAAAATACTTAAAATATCCAGAAATCAATTTATATTACCATTATCAAATCCGGAAAGATATTGGAGAATCGTCATTGAAACAAATGATGATTTGAAAATCCAAGAATTGGAGTCTGTTTTCAAAGCAATATGTCACTTTAGAAACTTATACATCAAACCAATCGCAACACCATCAACAGACATAATCACAGACACCCCCATAATACCCACTTCAAAATCGCAAGTTTCAATATCTTCAATAACTTCAGCCGTGGCATGTTTTGCATTGGAATCTGATTCAAGTACATTTGTTGAACAGGCCTCAACAAGATCAACGCCGTTGCAAAATCAAGAACACACACTATCGGAAATCGATGATGCAAGTCAAGAAGATGCTCAATCAATAGTATCATCTCTAGATTCCGCATTGGAGGATTTCAAAGAAACTCCTCAACCGTTGATTTTCAATGACCATTTCGAAACAACGCATTATTATACTCCAAGATCATCTGCTCGTAATACCACAATCATGGAGGATTCAAGAGATACAATCATGTTATCTCCTAACCAGTTCCAAAACTCCTCTTTTTTGAAACAAACAAGGACAAGATCGTCACGTTCTGCCTCTTTGTACATTGCAGAATCAAGCTGGATGGATCCAACAGATGAACCTGAAACTTCCACCCCGGGAATGGAACGGTATATCAAATACAATCTGAACCCAAACCCAAAGTTTGTTGATAAGGAAAAGAAGCGAAATCATGAGAAGCGAATAGTGACAGATCCTGTAATCACCAAGCAAAATCATAGGTTTTCCTCTTATGATATTTATAACATGTTACGAGATGAATCAAATGAAGTTGATGAAGAGAAAGATGCCGGGTTTTCAGGATTTATCAAGTCCTTCTTTTGACAATTTTCCTAGTTGATAGAATTCAATGGACTTAAAAAAAACAAGAGACTCTTTATATATAAGTATATAACGTTAATGATGTTACGAACAATTTAAAAATGAATACCATTATTAAAATGTAAGATTACAGTTCCGTAATTTATATACTGTCATAGATTTATTCACAAGGTTATACAAAATGGCAAAGCTCAAAACAATATAGATTCCATAAATTTATTGTTTTGTGTTGCAATTCCCAAGTTTTAAAAAATAAATGGGTTGGAGATAGGGTCATGTATCATGATATGGATATATATGGCATTAAGGTTGAAATGATATGGTCTGAATAGGATCATGATATTGATGATGATGATGGAGGATAATGATGGTGGCTTCTTTAAAGGTTTTTCATTATTAGATTCGCGATAAGATCAACTAGCTTATAATGGAGCACCTGGAACTGGGTTACCATTGGCATCGACTAAACCTTGTTGCATCAAGGCCAATTGTTCAGAACCAGCAGTTTCAAAAGTCAAACCAACACCAATCTTGGAAGATGATTTGGATTGATCGATTTCACCAGCAAACAAGACTGAAACGGTTGGTAAGATTCTTCTTTCTAAGAAAGCTCCAACTTTACCACTTGAATCTATTTGACCTCTAAAGACTGATTGACGGAATTCATATTTAGCACCAATGGTAGTGTTACCATCTAAAACGGCTTGAATTGATGGCATACCACCCATGAGGGCATCACCTGCAACTGGGACAAGTTGAGATTGTAATTGAGTTTCAATACCAGCTTCGACATTTTCAGCAATTTTTTTCCAGTATGAGGCAACAACTGAACCTTGAGCTTGAACTTGAGCAGAAGCGACCCAGTTACCACCGTTATAACGAGCAACATAAGACACAGCGGAATCAGCTGGGGCAGATGGTTGAGCAGAATAAACGGTTTCTAAACCAACAGATAATTTTGGAGTGATGGATTGTAAAATAGAACCAACAGCAACACCGGTGAATTGATTTTCCAAGAAAGATGGATTCAAAGTTTTCAAGTTGACAGAGAAGTCAGCAGCTTGGAAATCTTGTTCTAATTGTAACATGGTTGGTTGACCTTTAGCGATTTGTAAAGTAGCTTTTGAAACATTTGATTTATCCCAACCATAATTAACTCTACCACTTAATGAGAAATCATTATCAACATTACCTTGAGCAAAGAAGCTATCAGTAGCATATAAGGCACTGAAGGCATATGGTGGGATTGATTGTGAACCTATAGAGAAAGTATGAGAGGTTTGAAATGCTGGGTTTAATGCAAATGCTTTATTTAAATCAGCTCTTAAACCTGTAAAGGAATATTGATTTAAAAAAACATCTCTTGAAACTTCCTTGTTCAAATTTTCAATGGTACCTGGATTGGTCAAGTTTAATGAAGAACGATGTTCATGAACATTGTTATAAACATTGTTTAAATATGAAAAAATTGGGTTTGATGACCAAAATCCTGATGGTTTTGGCTTTTCTGGGGTGACACCAGGAAATTGTGGAATTTTGGAAACGTCACCTAATGGTAATGGGGTTGGAGCTGACATATTTTCTCTACTATAATAGTTGTTAGTTTGTAATGTTCTTGATTCGAATTTCGGAAATTGTTGTTTCTGGTTAAGTAACCCACTTTTTTTTCTGTATATGCTAGCTATTCTTACTCAATCTTTAACAAATACTTTGGGATTTCTGGATACGTCTTCAATATTTGCCTTCGGGGAAAGAATCAAAGATTGAACAGGTGTCTGAATTGTATGGTAGCCAAAGATTCAAAATAAATAGAATGAAGTTCTTCAGTACTTGAAAGAAAAATTGATATTGATCTCCTAAACAATCTAACCACTCAACTTGCTTCAAGATCTAAAGCCTTTTTTTCATAATTATTTCGACGATGATTTGGAAAAAAAAGTGCCGCTACTAAAACGCGGGTAACCGCCTTTTGGTAAGAGACACTCTGGTATAAAGATTTGAAATATCTACAAAACAATTGATGGAATTAGCTATGTATTCGTAGGTGTATGGTTCAGTCCATGTTGATATCATTGTCCTGGCTGCCCACTGTCGGGAAATCATTGAAGTCGAAGTTGTCGTCTTCTGTCATGAGCGTATCACTATGCTGTAACGGTTGGCTTTGGAAACTATTGACATCATTGGAGACTCCTCCACTTTCAGGCTGATGAGTTGGATCCTCCATATCCACATCTTCATCGATTTTTCCTACTGATGGTTCACTTTCATCTTTGAGTTCTGTTGGTTCAATCTCTTTCAATTCTTCAACTTCCGGTGTAGGTGTTGGTGGATCTGGTAATGTCACTCTTTGCCCAACCTTATCTCTGAATCTTTGCAAGGCACCTGATTTCCTACTGATGTTTTTCTTGAGTCTTTCCACTCTTATTGTTCTCTCCTCTGGTGTCTCTGCTAATCCATGTATGTTTCTAATGATCTCTCGGGCTTTATTTATCCTTACTCGTATCGTACCAGCCTATTTACCATCGTTAGTAAATCTTTAGACTCAAAAGAGGAGACGATACCTCACTTACAGCATTCTCAACATCTTTTGGTAGTAGCTTCCCAGTATTGACATCTTCAACGATGTCCAGTACCAAAGGAAGTAGTTCTAGGTTCTTCAATTCTTGTATGGCAGCTTCAGCATCTTTCAGCTTGGTTTCCTCGCTTACGACAGGACCTTCTGATTTTAGCCGTATATCTGGTGTGAATGGACTTGAATGTCTCAAGTTACTCATCGTGTATATTATTTCCTTTTTGTCTATTGTTATCAAATTGACACTTTTCAATTAATAAATGATGTTCTTCTTTGTCGTTCTTTATGTGGGATTTTAAAGATTTGGAAAAGGTCGCGAATGTATTCTATAGAAGATCAAACAGAAGAACTTCCATCTACATTTTTGACCTATAGTCTATAACGTTTTGTTGGCTATTTATACATTAGATTAAGTTATTACCACCATCTGATCATTTTGTTATTGATGGGATTCCCTTAAAATTTACCACGTAGCAAATTTTTACCCATATCCAAACCGGTCAAATAAGCAGTTCTGATAAAAGTGTAGAAATCCAAAGTTGAAGAAGCAGTGTCCAAGAACCCGAATGGCAACATAGCTGGGATCCAACCTTGAGCTAATTCCAAAGCGAAAGAACCACTTCCCATGGAGTATTGTTTAGCGTAACCTTTTTGTAAATGATGTGTTGAGCCTGGTAAGTAAACTTCTGGATTCAATGAACCTGGATAAGCAGCTAATTGTTGTCCAGTCAAGATAGTGAAGTAATCATCAGCAAAATGGACACCAGTGTGGCCTTCAGTACCAATAGCAGTACCAAAGAAGATCAAATATTCCGAAATGGAAGCGTGTAAAATAAACATAGTACCCATGGCACCACCGGCAACATTGAATATCCAATCTTCTTGATTCAATGGGTTGATGATATCGCCGTAATGATCCTTCAAGCTAATGGCTAGATCTTCTATGATCAAGGTGCTATTCCCATCTGGATGCTTGTTCAAAACTTCATTGGATAGTTTGTTCAAAGTTTCTGGGTCAAAGACATAGTTTGAAGGTAACCAGGTGTCATACAACAAATTCAAAATATAGTAAATAATAACCGGAATGGACAAATACAAGAATCTCATTGTGAAATAACTTCTCCTCGTGATAGATTATGATTATGCTTAAAGGAATGAATATTATCCGAAAGACCAAAGGGAAGATATGCCACTTTTAAGTACTAAATTGGAGAGCTTTTCGTTATATCGTTTAGATCGTTTTAACCGTTAAACGAAATCTTTTTTTTTCATGGACCTCCGCGAAAACAAAATAGACCTTGTATAAGCATCTTGAAGGCATGCATGTTGAAAATAATCACACTCCAGGAACGACTTACCAAAAGCGTAAAGATGATCATTGTCGTATAAAGTGATGATGACTGCTAGCTGAAATTGTGGCCAGCTTAAGGCCAAGAACTTTTCGTTTATTTGGGATTTGCATCTACGTAATATTAGTGCTCGCTCGTTTAATAAATGATGTATGTAAAGATTCTTTGACAATGAGCATGTTGTTAAGGCTTTCTTTGGCCGGTAGCCCTACCCAATCATCTCATCATTATTTATAGCTTCATAGCTTTTATGGAGCATTATCCAATTTTATCAATCTCCGATGATCAACTGTACTACTTTTTACTGCCTTTTGTCATGACTATTTTTTCAATGGGAAAACTTGAGAAGTCTAACAAGCACAAGCATATTTTAAACTATTTCCAAACTTCCAGTGCCCTAATATCCATCCTATTGGGACCTGTGTAATTATTACCACTCGCCGTTTATTCTCTGTTCTTCATATCACAGCCTTTCTTCAAAAGTACAAACTTGGTTTCTAATCTGTTATCGAAACTTTCATGTCGGTTCTTGGAAATGATAGGATCTTCATACCCTGTGATTAACAAAGTTTTCTCAACTATATTTTTCCCTTTATCACAATCATTGCTCATCGCTCCCAAAATCGTTTGGAGCATTGAATTAACCTCGTTCTGCTTATAAAAGTATCTCGCCTCGATATTTATAGAAGCCAATCCCAAGCAGGTTTCCATACAAAGTTTCTCCCAATCATGTCCCTCATTCCCAAATTGCACAAGAATTTCATCAAGGAAAATCGTGCTTTCATGAAAGTCAAGTTGCTTTTCAGTATTTCTGAATAACTTCTCTCGATCTCCATTGTGAACTGAATCATATAAGATTAATAAGTTTAAGAATTCTTTGAGATATACTCTTTCAGGAAATGTTCTTTTGAGGTTTTCGACTGCTTTTTGTCCGATTTCGTCAACCTGTGCGAGATCGCTGGGCCCAAATGCTCTCCAGGGGAATACCCCATTATGATACTGAGGAACACGATATTTTATGCCTCTTTTACATCTAGTGAACATTTTGCAATCATTATTCATTGCATACGATTTCAAATCGTTGCATGGAAGAAACTTCTCAAAATCCTCCAAACTGTGAATATCAATGGAAAATTTCTTGATAAATGGACGCATTTTGGAATTCGAATTCTGTATAATAGCTTCACATATATGAAGAACACTTTTATGCCTTGAAATAATAGTCTGACCAGTTCGTGTCTTTTCCTTTTGATACAAGATAGATGAGACTTCTAAAAATTCAACATCATTAGACCATGACTCCTTGTGTCTTTCAACAATCATTTTTCTTTCCTTGGCAGTTAACTTGGGCATGCCAAAGTCGCTTCCATTGGTTAAATATTCAGCATCATTCGATTTCATTGAGTCCAGGCTACTTAAGACAACAATCATATGCATATTTGAATATAGACTAGGAGCAAAGAAATTCAAAAAATCTCTATTTATGCCGAGAATTCTTGCAATTGAGCATCCACTTGCAATAATCAATGTCCAAATCTCTACCGGGAAAACCAAGTCCATCCTATCCCTACTCGTATTTATTCCTTCGTTGGTGCGTTGCTTTTGAGTGGCACTCATTTATTTAGTCTGCTTTACTTGTCGTCACTCCTACATTGATTTAGCTCAGTTTTGTTCATTGCTTGAAATATATAAAATGAGAATTCCAAAGAAAACTTGATTATAAGAAATAGACCTCAGCTGTCAACTGTACCGTGTCACTAAACAATTACGATAATGAAAAATGCTTATGTCATCAAATGCAATTGTCAGTCTTCGAAATGTCATAAAAGACCATAGGAAACCAATTGAAAGATTAGTTATCAAAAGGCTTTATAGTCCATTATCAGATAAAAAGAGAGGCTTTCACAGATTATCGAAAACATGTCATCACAGGCTGTACTGAAGATAGCGTCTATTGCTAATGGAGACTCCACTGATAAAGAGGGTGATATACTTGAATTGCTCAACAATTCATCTGATAACGAAACTACAATTCATCTGATCAATTCACTTGTCAAACAACAAACATTACCAATCAAGCATATATTAGTCAAGTATATCGATTCAGCTGAACTGAGACTGAATAACCAAGATAAAATTGAGCTATACGATGAGATGATCAATATCTTCACGCCGCCTACTGTTGTTGTATATCAGCCGCTAATGAAGACTATATTGAACTTGACAAGTATACACGAATCAAATAAGCACTATGATAAGGCTTCAGAAGTGTTGAAAACACTACAAGTTGATTTCTTAGCTCAAGAGTTTGAAAATATATTGGAATTTCAAAAATTCAAAGTGGAAATAAATACTAGGATTGCCAAAAATTCTCTGAAAATTAATGATTTCGAAAGTGCTGAAGCATACTTGTCGAGAATTGCACCTATATTACCAGATTTGGAGAACAATGGCGATGACGGGCTGATTATAGATGCTTATAATACCTCTGTGGAGACTAATGTGAAACTAGGGAAATGGTTTGAGGCAGCCTCAAAATTGATCATTTTGGATAATGAATCATTTGATGTTTCACTAGTTAAATACACTATTTTATCACAACATGATCCATTGAAAACAAGATTGATCCAATCCATTGTGGATTCACCACATGTCTTGCCAAATATTTTGAACACTGCATTATCAAAAGTCTTCCAGAAGATTTACTCTCAAAAATTGATTTATCATGATGAATATCTTGAATTACTCTCATACTATCTTGATACGGACAAATTTGGACTATCGAGTGACTACATTACACAAGCTCTATCCAAGGCATTAGTGGAAAATAATCTAATTGCCTCGTCCAAGATCTATCAAAACACTTCGATCGAAAGCTTTACTGCTATCTTACAATTGGATGAATCGTTCGTAGAGGAGCTGGCTGCAGATATGATTAGGGACGAAAGGCTTGATGCGTTGATTGATGATATAAGTAAAGTTGTTGAATTTACGCATCACAATGACAATCCATTGAATGAATGGCATGGGCATATTGTTGAATCTTGTACTGTCCTTGATAAGATTGTTGATCAAATAAGTCTACAGGATCAAAGATTTGCTGACTCATACTTACTTGCTTAAGCTATATTGATGTTTATACTCTATAATGAATACTTACGATATCTTAACATTCGAATTCTAGGATTATTTTTATTAAATTCTAAACGGCATGAAAACATATATATTAAGATCTAGCACCTATTAGCACTGGAGGTTGTTTTTTTTTTTTTATTTGAAAATTTTTTCGTATGTGGTGAAGAAGTTTGCACTATTTTGTATAAGCCATAACGCTTGGACTTAGGCTTAACTTCTCCTTTTCCTTCTTCTTCTACCCCTGATGAAATGAAAACACAAGATAAAACAAAAAAAAAACACAATGATTATAAAAAAAAAAGCACAAAACATATGTGGTTGGACCCTTTTTCACTCTTCCAATTCCCCTTTCCTTCTTTTCCCCTTTTCATAAATTAGAAGAAGAAATTAAAGACCAAAAAGTAGTAAAACAGAAATATAGCACACGAGAAAAAGATGAGGAAAGTTGTTAGTATACAAAGCATGAATGAATTGAAAGAACCATATTGGAAGATAAAATGACATTATTAGTTTGAGCTTATGAGTGATAGTTGTAAAAGAGACTTAGCAGCACCATAAGAACCCGGAGTTGAGGAATACATTTTTTTCGTAGGGCTTGACATGATCAGATCACCGTTATCATCAGTACGGCCTTTAATCGGAGTAACATCAACACGAGATTGATTGTTGGTGGTATGCACCAAATCTTCAATTTTGAGTGAGCGATGATGAACCAAGTTTTTAGACTTATCTGAAACGTTCAATTGTGGTGATGATAATGATCTCAAATTTTCTGGTCTTTGATATTCAGAAATTCTTGATAAGGCAGCAGCGGATGATTTTGTCTTAAATTTTGATGAAGCTGGAGGCTCTAAAGTGGTGGCTGATCTTTTGAAAGCTACTTTCTTCTTGATGGCAGATGCTGATTGTTGATGTGGGTGTAAGGGAGTTGAAGCGGCAAGTAAGCTTATGTGGCGGGTTAAAGAAGGAGTGACTAGAGGTTTTTTAGGTTGAAGTTGTTGCTGTTTTTTTGTTTGGTCCTCTTCTTTCTTGATGATTTCAGCTATTGGCAAAGACACCTGGTCGGTGCGTAGCTTGTAGTAGGCGAGTTGTAGTCTGTATTTCAACTTTTCAGCATGCTTAGCGTATTTGGAAGAAGATGGTGATGATGGTTTTTGAATTGAGGATGATTGTGTAAATGCTTTTGATGAGATGACCGATCTTAGGTTTGGCAATGTTGGTTTCAAAACGTGTGTGAGGTCTTGCTTCTTGTTCAAGGTGTTTGAAGAGACGACGCTCAGCGCTGAACGTTCTGAGAAGGACATGATGAGTGAAATAGAACGTAAAGATGAAGATAATGCAATGAAATGAAATCAGAATGAAGTTAAACAGATGACTGGAGATGCTAAAGACGATATTTGGTGTTGATGGTTCAAATGTAACGAGCGAATGGATGAAGCACAACGGGAAAACGTATCGGTGAATACCAAATTGTATGAGATGAAGGGTATTGGATGGCTGTGGAGCTCAGGAAGTGGATGTGATGAGATATTGAGCTGCTATTGACCAATTGCTGTAGCTTGATGAGGGTCTGTCGTGATAGACCTTGTTGACGTTGTTGATTTCCTGGTGGAGTCCTCTGTTGGGTTGCAATGCTTTCAAGATTCAGACTCTGCTTTTGTATATATATCTTCAATCTTCAGCTGTTTTCTGCACTTTCACGCTTTCCAAGTCTCGTTTGTTGTTGTTTACCTTTTGCCGAAAAAGTCGCGTCGCGTTCAATTTTCTTTTCGCTTTTGGTGCGAGCGAGAAAAACACTTTGTTGGCTTGGTTACAACAAAATTTATTGATTTGTTACGTGTGCTGTGACTCGTGAGCTTTGAAGCACAAAGGGTGTTGTTATGGTGTGATCTTCGATCCATCTGGAGCTACTGTTGATTTTCCAAGAGTGTTTGAGGTCCATCTGGCACCCTCCCAGTGACAGGTCAGAATGTATCCCTTGAGCCCGTGGAGTAGATACAAGAGAGGGGGGGCTCTAGTCGTACGTATCATCAAGCCAGATCCCTCCATACTGCCTTCCTCCAACAAGCGAGCCCCAGTGACCACCCACCATTGTCAACCATCTCTCGTATGGGACAGCTCTTTATTTACAAATGTACAAATCCATACAATAATGATCGCTCGTTTCCATGGTGATAAACATAAGAAATCGCGAATATCGCTAACGTACATTTTAACGTTGACATGGTTACCAAGAACCCTAAGAGTACCAAATCCAATGCAACATCGCGCTTTTCTCGCGGTATAGACGCGTGTTCAAGCTTTACAGATGTGTACATCACCGTCATAAATAATTGATCAAACTGACAAAGTTATTATGGCAAGTGGTGTAATTATTCACCATTCAACATAAAACTAGACAAAAGACAGCCAAATATTCCCCGCGATAGCTAAACGATTCAGTCATATCCCCCAGTACGCAAAGCTCTCATTCTCTAACGATGTGCTAATTACTATTTTTTTTGATAACCTTTATTCATATGAACTCCTAAGTAATACAATTACACAAACCCAGCTCAAATCACATTTTAACTCTAGCTGTAAGTAAAGCACAATGTGCTATACCACATTATCTAGTAAATTATCCAGCACAACTTTTCAGTTGTCTTCGACTTTCTTTATCGTACTTCTATATTTCAAATAAAATGACCTGATTAGTCGAACCCAAAATCCATAGACGCAACCCATTCAGTCATGTTTGTGACAACTCTATCGGTAATCAAATCATCACGACCACTAGCAACTTTCAACACAAGTTCGTTCAATTCAGCGCTTCCCAAAATATCAACATGTTCGGCAGTCTTTGCACCACCTCTGATATCAAATCTATTTGGATCGTGTTTCATCTCCACAATCTTCACCTGTGAATTACCTGGATTATAATTTGGTGATGTCTTCCATTTATGACACATAGCATGAGTTAAAACTGGAATTGTACCATCGCCATCCGTGAAAAAAACACTTGGTCTTTCTCCATGCATCACTATAGACACATTCAACTTGGAGATGTCTTTTTTTTCTTCTTCTTGAAATGCATAAGCTCTTTCTGTTGGATTACCAACACCATAAAAACAATAAATCTTCAAGTCCGGAGCATTTGGTAATGGTACTTCTAGTGGATTAGACCACTTATTGAATTGTTTTTCATTTTCTTTCAATTCTTGAGGAGTTTTAGCAACACCATATGAATAATGTTCTCTAGTTCTTCTATTGAACCATTCTGGTGAATTATCAAGTAAGAATTCAATACTATCAGCCATTGTTAAATTTCTGGAGGAGAAAGTACCAACTTCTTTTTCAAATCTAATAAAATTACCAAAAGTGTCGGTATTATTATGTTGAACATCTTCAACAGCTCCTTCCAGATTACCCCAGATCAAATCACCACCTTTTGGAAACATACTTGCAACACCACCAAAAGTTCTAAGCATATCTAATCTTTCTCTTCTTGAGAAAAACTTCTCCAGCCCATAAACAGCCAATGTATTCAATTGTACCGTATCTTTCATTTCTCCAGATATCAAGGCAGGAATAGCTTTAGGAGCACCAAGCATAGACCCAGAAATATCAATGAATGCAGCAATGTGTTTATTAACCCAGTCACGACCTCCATTACCAAAATGTAACCCGTCAGCTTCAACCCATTTCATGAAATAAAATGCAATTTGAGATCCCATTGAATGACCAATCAACACACTTTTCTCACCAGTAATTTCAAGCCTTAATTCAGCTTGTTGTTTTAATCTTGAAAAATACTGGTCTCTTCTTTCCAAATCCAAATATGATAATCTCCAATCATAAGCTGCAGTGACCATTTTATTTGGTTCATAACCAATAGCTGATAGATTTTGCAAGATCTTATTCCAGATCCAATAACCAGCCATAAAGAAATCTGCAGCCTCAAAACCTTGGGCGGCTCTTAGCTTAATTCCTTGTGGATCTAACCCAGTTTCTTCATCAAGCATAATATGTCTTAACCAACATGCCTTATCTAAAAACATAGTTCTTAGCATATACATTGACCCCCATAACCTTTTTCTGAAATGATGTTGAGATGGACAGCCTTCTGCACCTTCTAACCCCCAAGATTCAATACCGGTAGAGATGACACCTGGAATCATAACAACTGGATATTTTGCTTCAAGTCCATTTTCAGCTTTCATTGCTTTACCCACGGCGAAATCTTCACTGAAATCTTTCCCATCCCCCGGAGACTTTTGATTGACCTCACTCAATACACTGTGTAAGCCACTTGGTAATACATCTTTCCAGTCATCAAGATAATCTTGTAAACTTTCAAAATTCACCAATTTATCAAAGTCTGTGCTACCAGTTTGAGTTGTACCAAAATAAATGGCAATCAGTACACCAGCAAGAGCACCAAGAAGAAACACCAGTCTCCTAGAGTCCTTGACGGCTTTTTTGCTTGATTTGGCCTTTGTCTTTTGTGGATCTTGATTGTTATTGTTGTCCTCATCTGTTGTTGATTCCACCACCTCTTCTTCCTCCACGGTATCTTCTGACGTTTCTATCACCTCATTCTTTGCAGCCTCCAGCTTCTCTTTCCTCGACTGCTTTCTGGTTCTCTTTGCAACAACCATTGACGCTTCTTGATCTTCGAATTTTTAGTCTTGTCTGGTGTCTGAGATGCTATTTAAACTAAGCAATGAGTTGCCGTTATCAAAGATCTATATACCTTTTTTCGTTGTAAAATCTTCCTTCAAGTTCCACGCGGAAGGGGCCCACGGTGCGCAGCTGACGCTCTGCCTAGCTCCTGCCTGGCGCTCCCAAAATGCAGGCGGGCTTAACTGGCAGCTGGGTAGAGAGCGTTTCTTCCCGGGATGTTCGCGACTGGAGGAACAAATCCTCAAAATTAAACTTGATGGCTGATAACCACAAAGGAACTCCACAAAGCACACGCTGCTCCAGACAAAGTCACAACAACAATTGAAGGATTTGATAAGTGGCTGAGGAAGTACCAGCTTTATTACCGAACACATATTTTCATTGGGAAGGGCCATCTAAAGAAATAAAGGACGCTTTAATACAAGCAAAAATCACAAATTTTGCCACATAGGAATCCTCAACTATACAATACAATACAGCACATCCATAATGATAAGATCAGCTTTCAATTCTTGGAGAGAGTATTTGACTCCAGCGTATCACACATCTACGTTCAAGAGCACTGGTGAAATCACACCGGAGGAGTTTGTTGCTGCTGGTGATTATTTAGCTTACAAGTTCCCAACCTGGCAATGGTCTCCAGCTCCAGCTAGTAAGAAGAGAGATTTCTTACCAGATGATAAACAGTTCTTGGTCACCAGAAGAGTTCCATCGTACGTTAGAGCAGCCGAGTATTTGGATTTTGATGAATCTGAAGCAGAAGAAGAAGTTGATGAAGATGGCTGGACCAAGACTGCAACTCCTACAGCACGCGGTAAAGTAAAGAACACTAATGTTGACTCAAACAGTCAGTCAGCGCCTGAAGAAGAAGAGGAAATTGAAGAAATAGATGATTTGGTTGATGAGAATGCAGAAGATGATGATGACGATTATGATGACGTTGCAAATACTTCAACGAGTAACAATTCAAGGAAAAGATCTTTTGATTTGTACATTCATTATTCAACTGCATATAGAGTTCCAAGAATGTATTTGGTTGGCTATGATTCAAATGGTACACCATTAACACCAGATGAAATGTTTGAAGATATCACTGCGGAATACAGAACCAAAACTGTCACTATCGAAAAAGCTCCCTTTCTAGAAGACACCACTACAGTTTCAATTCATCCATGTCGACATGCTGCTGTCATGAAAGTTCTAATTGGAAGAGCTGTCCAAGCTGCGAAGAGAAAACAATCAGAAGAAAAGAAAGGCGATGATGATTTAGCGAATGATGTCAGTAAACTAGGTCTTGCTGATAGTAAAGACGATGAGGAATGGGAACAGCTTGATCAGAATACTGCAGACGAAGGGGAAGATATTGTTAGAGTAGACCAATACATGGTCATCTTCTTGAAGTTTATAACAAGTGTTACCCCAGGTATAGAGCATGATTATACTATGGATGCTTTTTAGTTCATATCATATGTTTTAACGTACTTTTAGTTGTAATTTAACTTTACGGTCTATTAATATTTATTGGAATATGTAGAAAAACAGTCAAAAAAAGTGGTGTATCAACCGTCTTTTATCAGACAGTACCGTTCAGCTTCTACGTAATAGAAGTTTATTTGTCATAGGGCTGGTTATAAAGCAGCCCTAGTGCTAACCCGTCAAACTTACTGGGTCTAGACTATAGATCGACTTAAGATAACTATACCATCTCGGGATGTCAAAAACTAGATTCATGTCTGGTAACTCAATTATTTGGCTAGCCTTTCGAACAAGCTTTGTTTATATGCACGTGATTTTTAGATCAAGGGCCATTAAGGAAATGTGTCAATATGTACACTGGTTAGATTGACAGGCATTCGGTGAAATATAAGATTTTCTCATAGTCCTTATGTTTCAGACATTTCCCCAAAGTAGTAGCCGGACAATTATCGGGATTTTCATTTACAATACAAGATCTTTGAAGCTTCGATAAATGTTTTATTTGTTATTCATGACCGGTCAGACATTGTTAAAAAACTAATGTGTGATTTAATAGTTTGATCTTTTCAAACTGTAAATTATGGACTCGAAATTGATTTCAAGCACCAGTGATGACAGCTTTGACTTTGATAGCATTAACATCGGTGATTGAACCTTGTGGACTTTCACCATCTGGGTATAAACCAACTTGGAAAGTGTTTGCTGAGTATCCGTACGGATCGTTACCGGTGTTCTTAGCAACGTAAAAGTTGTCTGTACCATTGCCTTTCAAATAACCATCTTCAATAGACCATTTGACATAAGCACCACTAGTGGAAACTTGAACAGCTGGGAATGATGAGCCATATGTGACACCTGTTTGACCAGATAAGTATTGGTTGAAAGATTCACCATCAGAGTTGTTAGATGATAATGAAATGACATCGGTCTTGTAATCGTAGTCTAATTCTTGAGCATCATCACCTAAGAAGACATAGTTGATGGCAGCACCTTCATGGATTGAGTATAAACCTTTGTTGTTAACACTGTCGTTGTCAGATTCAGCGTATAATTTGATATGGTTTGAAGCAGCGGAAGCAAGACCAGCGAAGGCAGTAGCGACTGTTAATAAAGTAGAGAATTGCATTGTTGTATTGTTTTGTTTTGTTTGTTTGTAATTGATTGTTCAATTGATGATGAATAAATAGAGATATAATTTGATGAAAAGATGGATCTCAAGCTCTACTTATATAGTGATTTTGCAGGTTATTAATAGCCAGCTCATTTGATCATTACACCATGTGTGTCAAGAAAGCTTCATGACGAAGTACAAGTAAACACAACTTATGGGTGTCCTAGGCGGCATACTCGTAAATGTAGAAGATGTGTTGATTGTTGATTGTTTTTGTACATCTATCGACAACAACACGTTTTCCTGATCTATTATTACATTTTCACCACTTAGAAGTTAGTACTTACTTTTTACTCGAGTGTGAAATTGGTACCATTTAGCGCATATTACGAGATGCGAGATTTCAACACTTTCGAAATACCGCAACAGCAAGTCACAAGCGGCGGACAATGACAGCATTTTCCACTAGACTTGTTCTGAACGGCATAAACAGTGTAATAATATTCAGGAGAAGTATTCTAGATTACGCAGGTCTATCTTCTTTGTCTTGGTCCTTATTTGTGAGCCTGTAATCCCTGATGAATTTTAATCCTTTTCCACTGCTGGTACACATCGATCCAGTCAGTTTTACCTAGATGGAAGACTGCCATTTCTTGAAGGATCGTCGTAATTCTGGCCAAAATCTACGTTGGCCTTTGCACTCGTCAGGATCACGAATCCCTATTATTAGAAGTTGAAGTCCACCAACCACAGATTGTTATTGATCTGAATTAAGGGGGAAAATCAGGAACTACGGGTTAAAAAGTGACCGATAATCAATCGAATAAAATGCTTTTCTTAAAGTTACGACGGACATAGAGGCGAAATGACATCACAAATCGACCGCAAAATATAGACGCCTTCGCTTTTCTCCCCACATATATTTGTTTTGGCACAGTTGTTACAGCATGTTTGATTGAGCTCACCTGGGAGCATGGAGTTGAGCAGGTCACAGCCAAGTGCTTGCCTTCGAGGGTTCTACTACTGGTGATATATTGTGTGGAATCTAGGACGACAAGAAATCAGGTTTTAAGTTCTACTCGAGTCTTATCTGGCTCGACCCAATCCGAAGGAGAAAGATTTTCGATCTACGACCACCTGAACAAATCTTATTTTTGGCACTAATCTATCATTTAACACAGCAGATTCACTGCTCAATTACAAACTGACCAATTTTTTAATTACTATTGTGAAGAAAATGATCAAAATGATCTCATTTAATCTCACATCACATGAACAATACACCCAAAAGGTACGTAAATCTCATTTGAGGTCCCAAACTCAAAGGCAAAATTTGAAAGTGGAAACTTCCTGGACAACTTGTAGCGTTGGCATTTTTCTTCTCCTATGTCGCAGCCTGTGTTTAACTGCATATACGCTTGTTGCTACTCAGCGCTTACTTGTAATCACAAAACCCACAATAACAAGAAGGCAGGGTGAAACTTGAGAGACATGCTATTCGTACATGACGATTTTATGATGTCTAGAGACTTAATATCAAAAAGTAGAAAAGAATTTCAATTTACTTCTACGTTTTAAAAGTCCTTTAAAGACTGATATCGAAGATTTGGTCTATTTTTCCATTGATACATATTTATTTGCCAAATAAAGCTACGGATGTATTCAAGCTTTGATAGAAACAAAGTATGTATTATTAGGAGAATGCTATAATGAGAAACAATTGTGTATCAATGTGGGTATGATTTTGCAATGTCATAAAATAATTATGAGTGAACTAGATGAGATGCAACGCAAGCAACTTAATGAAAGTAGTTGTTCTGATGGCTTAAAAACTCTTACAAAGTAGCAGAGCGAGTAACCTTGACTTTAACTTTCTCAGCATCAGTAAAAGCAGCAGTTGAAGCACCATGTGGGAACAACCCAATTTGATAAGAATTAGATGATAACTGGTATGGATCATTGGTGTTTTTAGCAACATAAAAGTTGTCAGAGTTGTTACCTCTCAAGTATCCACCTTCAAAAGTCCACTTGGTAGAGCTACCAGCAACAGAGGCTTCCAAAGTTGGGAAAGGAGAATTGGTCTCGACGGAAAATAATTGTTTAATTTGACCATCAGATGAATAAATTTCACCAGACGTTGTGTTAAGGTCTAACACTTCAGCATCGTCACCAACGAAAAAGTAGTTGATACCAGCACCTTCATGGACTGAAGATAAACCCTTGTTGTTCAATTCTTCGTTAACTGATTCAAGGCGGAATGAAACAAAGTTTCGAATTGAAGCAGCGTTAGCAATGGAGACCAAAGCAGCAGCAGTAGCGAATAAAGTAGAAAATTGCATTTTAAAGTGTTATTTGTAGTCGTGATTGATTGTTTAGATCTGATGATAGAAAGATAGATGAATGTATTGAAAGAAAAGAGGAACTTGAACACTTTATATAGTTGAATTTATCAAAGACTCCTTCTAAATTATAAGTATACCTTTGCTATTGTGTCAAGAGCATCTTTGTTCCATGAAGCATTCATCAGATTAAGTACCTCTGGATTGGTGACATCTATAACCTTTAGAAATAATGAATAAATGCTAAAAAAAACTTCTGCACGTCAACCAAAACTCAACTAATAGATGCAAAAATATATGATGTGATGTTACATCACCGAACCCCGGTTTTACATGATATATGAGATCTATATCTCAAATTCACAGGCTCATTCAGCAATCAGATTCACCTTTAACGCTTATTTGAAGGAATATTAAGAATGCATTTTAAAAATAGCCGTTGTTGATTAAAGATAGTTCGTCTGAATCTTTCTCGAAGTGCTTTGTTTTCTTTTGATTTGCGCTCAGGTGAAAATCTTCAACCGTTCCTGCCGTAGAGATCACAATTTTTTTTTCGAAACTTGATGGAGATGAAAACAAATTGCAATGTCTTTTGAACAAATGTAAACTACTGATAAGTGCTGTCATGTAATCATTTTAGGGAATAAGTCTTATCTATATCATTAATTTGAAGGACTGAAATAATTCATGTTGAGAAGTGGAAATAACTTTTAATTTTGGAGGAGCTTGAAAATAATCCCTTTGAAGATCTTCAACCATCAAAATACTGCAGGTTAAGGTAAAAACATCGTGAAAATGGACCAAAACTTAGTATCTACTATCTTTTAAAAGATATTGTGAGGTAGAACCAATACTGGATATCTTCTTGAAGAACACAACAAGTAATACACCATGTATAGACCATCACTACACTATGGATGCTTTTCAATTCATCTCCTGTATGCTTTAATCATAACTCAACTTATAATCTACTTTAGATATTTAAATACGTAAAAAACAATCAAAGTAGTTCATTAACAGTCCTATATTGGACGGTGCCGTTTAGCTTTCACACAATAATTAAGTTTACTTGTAGTGCGAAGTGTGACAAAGGTGGCTCTGGTGCTAAGCAGCCCATCATACATATTATGCCTAGATCACAAATTGACTGCAACTAATTATACCATCTTTGGAAGCCAAAAACTAGATTCATCTTACAACTTTATCGTTTGGCTAGCCATCTGAACAAGCTTTGTTCATACACACGTGATTTTGATTTTTAAGTTTAAAGCCACTAAAAGAATGTGTCAAAATGTACACTGGTTAAATTGGCAGACGTTCGGTGAAATTCAGCAAGATTGTCTCCAATTCCATCTAGAATGTTTCACACTTTTGCTCCAATTATAGAAAGAACAGTAATCATAATATTCACTCTACAATGAACGATTTTGAAGCTTCGATATGTGTTTTATTAACTATGTATGACCAGTCATGAGATATTGTTAAAAATAAAATGTGTGAAATGACGGTTGATTACTTCAACCATAAAAAGGCGTTAAGAATGATCCAATTAAGCACCAGTGATGACAGCTTTGACTTTGATAGCATTGACATCGGTGATCGAACCTTGTGGACTTTCACCATCTGGGTATAAACCAACTTGGAAAGTGTTGGCAGAGTATCTGTATGGATCGTTACCAGTGTTCTTAGCAGCGTAGAAGTTGTCTGAACCATTACCCTTCAAGTAACCATCTTCAATAGACCATTTGACGTAATCGTCACTGGCGGAAACTTGAACAGCTGGGAATGATGAGCCATAGGTGACACCGGTTTGAGCTGATAAGTATTGAACGAAATCTTTACCATCAGAGTCTTGACCTGTTAATGAAATGACATCGGTCTTATAGTCGTAGTCTAATTCTTGAGCATCGTCACCTAAGAAAACATAGTTGATGGCAGCACCTTCATGAATTGAGTATAAACCTTTGTTGTTGACATTGTCGTTGTCAGATTCAGCGTATAATTTGATATGGTTTGAAGCAGCAGAAGCAAGACCAACGAAGGCAGTAGCGACGGTGAATAAAGTAGAGAATTGCATTGTTGAATTGTTTGTTTGGTTTGTTTGTAATTGATTGTTCAATTGATATAGAATTAAAGTAGTTGGATTATGTTGAAAAGTGGGATTTAAAGGTCTTCTTATATAGTGATTTTGGATGTTATTAATAGTCAGTTCATTTGATCATTACACGCCATGTGTGCAATAGAGTCACCATAACTAATAGGTGATAAAGGCCACAACCTCCTAAATATAGGTCCAATGTTTTGATTGTTATTTGTTTGTGTGCGTCAATCTGCAACGACGTCTTTTTCCGATTTATTACTCATCACTTTCTCCAGGGTGAAACTGGTACCTTTTAGCACATATTACAGGGTGCGTATTTCAACCCTTTCGAAATACCGCAACAAAAGTCATGAACGGCAAACAATGACAGCATTTTCCACTAGACTCGTTCGGGACGGCATAAACATTGTAATAATACTCGAGCAAAGTATTCATGATTACGCAGGGATACTTTGCTTGTCTTCATCTTCACTCATAAGCCTATGGGCCCTTGTGAAGCCTGATTCTCTTCCAAATTCCACCTGTTACATACTCAACTAACTAATTTGATCTTGGTAAAGAATTGCCATTTCCTAAATGATCTCCAGTCGAGAAAAATCTCCACTGCAAGAAGTTCGGCCTTCCACTCGTCACGGATCACGAATCCCTATTATTAGAACTTGAAATCCCCCAACCATAGATTGATTAAGTAGTAATGCATATGGGGTTCTTGGTTGTTGATCTCAAGGGGAAACTTCGGGAGCTTCAGCAAACTGGATCATCGATCGAATGAACTTTTAAGTTTCAACGGAAGTAAAGGCGAAATTACATCACAAATCAAAAGAAGCTCATCGGCAACCACGAAAATTTAGTGCTTTCACTTTCTTCCCCCCATAAACTTGGGTGTTACTGCTTGTTTCGTTGAGCTTATTTGGGAGCGTGGCGTCAAGCATATCACAACCAAGTCCCTGCCTTGGAGTTTGGGCTTTTGATCCATGCCTGAAGAAAGTTGAGTGGGACAGTGTTGGATCTAGGACGATAGGAAGTTAGTAAATCGTGGAAACTACGAAAGATCAAGTTTCAGGTTTTACTCGATATTGTACTCGCTCAACTCGAGCCGAAGGAGAAAGATTTTCGATCTACGGCCAATCTTATTTTTGGCACCAAAATCGACTCATCAAATTCACAACATGATGTTTGTTTACCTTTGATGAACCTTCAAATAAATATTGTGAAAAGAGTGATCAAAATGATCTCATTTATCTCGTAAAGATTGGAGTATAGTGCACCCAAAAAGTATGTAATTACTCATAGAAATTGCTATGAAAGTTTCAGATGACTAAAAGACGATTAAAGTTTAAGCGCATTGTCAAGGATTCAATTCAAGAGTTAGGGTTTCGGCTTGCTATGTGAATTTCAATTGGGGTCCCAAACGATTAGGAAAATAGAAACGTTCTCGAGAACTTGTAGCGCATGCATTTTTTTTCTTCAGTGTCAAAACCTGCATTTAGTTGCATGCATGCTTTTTGCTAATGAGCACACATATTCCAAATCTCAAATAATGACCTAATAGATCACAATAGCAAGAATAATAGGGGTAAAATATTGCAAATATGCTATTAGATGGCAATTGTAAAAAAACTGGAGATTCAGTATACAAAAAAAAATTAAAAAAAATTCAATAATTCACTATTTTGGAAATAAAGGGTATCTTGTATATTTTGAAATCATCTGAAAAAATAATGTCTTCAAATTTTCAATAAAAATATATTGATAATACATGTAAATATGTCATTTATTATTCACATATATGTTCTAAACCCATAGTTGCGATATCTGACTGATTTCATCTACAACTACGCTAACATATAGTCACTTTATTCTCCGTAGCAATTTATTTACATTTCTTGTATTTAAGACTAGTGCCGGCTAAAAAATAAACAAACCGGTCCCGGATTTTCTATATCTCCGCAGTTAAGTGAGGGTCCTTTTAAGACCGACATCGAAGATTTGATTGACTAATAGATAGATATTAATTTGTTAATTAAAGCTACAATAACAATTGTGATTTGCTAGAAATAGAGTATGTATTATCAAGCGAATGCTATAGTGGAAATCAAATGTGTTAATATGGGTATGATATTGCAATGACGTGAAGTAGTTATGAGTGATGAGATTCAATGCAGTTTAAATGGCATAACAGAAATGTCTTGTTGATGACTCAAAATTCTTATAAAGTTGCAGAGCGAGTAACTTTGACTTTGACTTTCTCAGCATCAGTAAAAGCAGCAGTTGAAGCACCATGTGGGAACAACCCAATTTGGTAAGAATTAGATGATAACTTGTATGGATCATTGGTGTTTTTGGCAACATAAAAGTTGTCAGAGTTGTTACCTCTCAAGTATCCACCTTCAAAAGTCCACTTGGTAGAGCTACCAGCAACAGAGGCTTCCAAAGTTGGGAAAGGAGAATTGGTCTCGACGGAAAATAATTGTTTAATTTGACCATCAGATGAATAAATTTCACCAGACGTTGTGTTAAGGTCTAACACTTCAGCATCGTCACCAACGAAAAAGTAGTTGATACCAGCACCTTCATGGACTGAAGATAAACCCTTGTTGTTCAATTCCTCGTTATCTGACTCAAGATGGAATGAAACAAAGTTTTGGATTGAAGCAGCGTTGGCAACGGAGACCAAAGCAGCAGCAGTAGCGAATAAAGTAGAGAATTGCATTTTAAAGTGTTATTTGTAGTTGTGGTTGATTGTTTAGATCTGATGATAGAAAGAGATAGACAAATATGAAGATAGAATAGAGGAACTTGAACACTTTATATAGTTGAATTTATCAAAGACTCCTTCTAAAAATAAGTATACCTCTGCTATTGTGTCAAGAGCATCTTTGTTCCATGTAGAGTACATCAGATTACGTACCTCTGGATTGATGACATCTATAACCTTTAGAAATAATGAATAAATGCTAAAAAAAACTTCTGCACGTCAACCAAAACTCAATAATTAGACACAAAAACATACAATGTAGCATTACATCACCGAACCCCGGTTTCAAATATGCTGAAGCACTTAAATTTTAAACCCCGAAGTTTTAATGAATTTGTGAGATCTGTATCTCAAATTAACAGACTATTTCAGCAATGAAATTCACCTTTAACGCTTATTTGAGGGAATAATAAGAACAAATTCCAGAAATAGCGGTTGTTGACTGAAAATGTATTTCTTTTAAATCTTATTGAGGTGCTCTGTTTTCTTTTGATTTGCGCTTAGCTGAAAATCTTTAACCGTTCCTGCTACATAGTTTTTTTTTACATTGATGGAGATGAATCGAACAAATTGCAATGTTCTCTGAGCAAATGTAAACTAACAATAATTGCTGTTACGAGATTGCTCATATGAGATTAGTTTTACCGATGTTCTTACGAAGGATGAAACACATGCTGAGCAGTGAGAAATTTCACGTAATTTTCGAGAAGCTTGAAAATAATCCCTTTAAGGATCTTCAGTCTCGTACAGATCATGTTCGTTAGAACTCGTAGGTTGTTTTGTTGATCATTGATGAAGATTCTTCCCTGGGTGATAGAATATGGCCAATACGATCAGAGGATCCCATTCCATCCCACATGCAGCTAAATATAGACAGCCTCGAGAAAGTAGTGTAAAAAGTGTAAAGTTAAGAAATAAGCTAAGCAGTTCAAAGGAAGGCGAGTATTTCCACCTTTGATGAAAATGACGAAAGCATTTTTGGTCACGTAGTTTCATACGGTTTTGCAATAGTGAATGACTGTAGATTTTAGATACATTTATGCTCATCTGAAATATCTGAATGTGGAACAGTTTCTCCAGATCCCAGATGATCTCATCTTGGTCACAAAGTTCGAAGAAGGATTTTCAGTAAATAGTGAACGATCGAAGTCCTTTGTAATCCGAAAGATGTTCATTTTTGCCATAAGCTTGCAATATTTATCGACGAATACAGCGGTGATATGATTGCAAAATCAAAACCAATAGGTTTTCTCAGCTCCTGATTCAAAACACAGAAACATCTTCAGTCTTTAGATTCTCCACTTCGAATACCTTTTGCCAGCATAACGATCGAGCTAAAGTGTTAAACTATGGGTGATTTTTACCTATAGTCGACTGCGCTCGGCTTTCTGTATCCTTTTTCCGAAATCCGGTCGCACATAAAAATTGATGGCAAAAAAAAGAATCTCATCTCTATACTTTCAATATTACCAGACGACTGTTTACATATCGACGAGCTATGGGGTTGACGCCTGAACAACAGCAGAGAATAGTAGGGAAAGTCTTGAACCTTTGACTATGGATGAACACTGACCTTTTTTTTAGGATGAAAATAGAAGAAAAGCCTTAGAAAGGTTGAAGCAAAAAGGCTTCTCCACAAGTCACATTACAAATAGAATATCCAAACCGGATTCTGGCGTTGCAAGTTCATCAGAAAGATTAACCAGCGCAATCAGGCTAAGTGAAGAGCAAAAGAAAAAGATAGAGGCTAATAGGAAGAAAGCTTTGGAGAAGATCAAAGAGAAACAACAAAATTATAGAGATGCATCAACAGGTACAAATCCATTTTTAGAGAAGGAAATACCAAATGCATCAACTACAGCTTCAACAGTTGCGACAAAATCATTCGATAAGATACGGCCTTCCATCCAGAAATCGTCCTATATCGAATATGATTTATCCACAATGAAAGACAATAAAGGTGGGTTTATATCAGATGATCCAAATGTTGGAAATAAGCAAGAGAAAACTTTTGATGAATGGAAGGAGGAACAAAGAATCGTCAGAGATCTTCCACCTCCTGTTGATATAGCTAACGCACCAAAATGCTTTGAATGTGGCTCTTTTGAGTTGAATATGAAGCTTTTCGAAACATTTAAATGCCGTGTATGCAAGAGATGTGAAAAAAACATACCTGATAAATATGCGTTATTGACTAAAACTGAATCGCGTGAGGATTATTTCCTCACTGATCCAGAGCTTCGTGATGAGTCCATTCTTCCACATTTGGAAAAACCAAATCCACACGGTACGTTCAATAGGATGCAATTATATATAAGGTATCAAGTTGAAGAATTTGCATATAAAAAATGGGGAGGTCCAGATGGACTTGATGCAGAGTGGCAAAGACGTGAAGAGTTCAAAGTCAAGAGAAGAGATAAGAAATACGAGAACAAGATGAAAGAGATGAGAAAGAAAACAAGAGCAGAAGAGTACAATAGAAGATTACGTGATGGTAAGTTTGATAGCCACAAACACGATTGGTCCACCACTTTACAAGGGGGAACCAACGAGGACGGACTTGAGATTGTCAAAAGAAGGTGTATAGACTGTGGCTTTGAGCTGGAAGAAGTAGCGTTGTAGTGGGTTGTTTCCACTTTATCAATTATCTCTGTAGTTTGAATTGTTTATCTTTTGTCTTGATTAGGCATTTTTTCGCCCTTGGTTTCCGCCATTTCAACAAGTGACTCTACGGCTTTCATGTAAACAAGTTTGAAAATCAAAACATCAAAAATTGTGAATCTGAATATCATAAACTTCTGAGATATTAGGGCATATAAAAGGGCTCTATTCGTTTAGAACTTGGTATCTTGTCAGCTTAAGGATCATTTATTAATAGATCACCACATCACTCACTTGGGGGCTGAAATATTCTTGACAAGCAAGCGCACCACCCACAACATCTCTTAGCGCATAGATTAAGCGAGCATGGCAAGCGAGCAAGTGTTTTCCTCAGGTCCAGGGCCTTACTCTGATGTTCCACCTATTGAACAGTTGTTTTCTATATCCTCTAGAAGAGGGTCCATGCATTCTTCCACCATCGGCGCTGGTAATATCTTGGATCTGTTCCGTCCGGCGAATCATCATGATAACGAAAGCAATTACTCCAGTGGCTTCCAAAGCGATCACGAAGATGAGATTGACCCTCATGACCAAACAGGATATGGAACCGTTCAAGGTGGACTGAAACCAACCGTCTCCACGTTATCTCAAAACTTGAGAAATCCAATCTTTAACGCTGCTCATGAGCAACAAAGTTTATTGGAAACTTATGGTGGTGGTGGGGGAGATTTCATGCCTACAAGACGTGCATCTTTAGCCACTTTGAAAAGAATGAGATCTCATAGTACAATCAAACATGTCATCAGCACCGGGTTTGTTCAAGAAGTTGATACCACATTAACCGACGAAGGTAAGATTTTGGCCAAATACTCCATCCCATTGATTATCACATTCTTATTACAATATTCGTTGAATGTTGCATCGGTTTTCAGTGTTGGGAGAATCGGAAGCACAGAATTAGCTGCTGTGTCACTAGCTGGTATGACAGCCAATATCACTGGTTATTGTTTATTCCAAGGTACATCCACTTCATTAGATACATTGTGTGCCCAAGCTTTTGGTCGGAAAGATTATAGACTAGTCGGTTTACATTTCTTGAGATGTACCATATTCTTACTATTATTATTCATCCCAGTTGCATCTATTTGGATTTTCCTATCAAAACCTATACTAGAGCTATTAGTTGATGATACCAAATTGATTGAACTCGCTTCAAGCTATTTAAGAATCCTTGCATTGGGGCTTCCAGGTTTCATCCTTTTCGAGAATGGGAAACATTATTTACAAAGTCAAAATATTTTCCACGCATCAACATATGTTATCTTATTCGCTGCACCATTCAATGCTGTTTTGAATTATTTATTAGTCTGGGATGAACGTATTGGGTTGGGATTCATTGGTGCTCCAATTGCCATTGTCATTACTAATTACTTGATGGCCATCTTATTGTTCATCTATTGCTTCAAAGTTGATGGCTACCAATGTTGGTGTGGTTTTACCAAAGATGGTTTTAAGAATTGGGGTAAAATGATATCATTATCTTATAATGGTTGTATTGGTGTCATCAGTGAATGGTTAGCTTTTGAAATCATCACTTTATCCGCTGCTAAATTTGGTACTGTTGTTTTAGCATCTCAAAGTGTCATTGCTACGATTTGTGTTTTGATGTACCAAGTCCCATTTGCCATTAGTATTGCAGCATCTACAAGAATTGCCAACTTCATTGGTGCAGCTTCTAAGAAATCTTCAGTCACTGCTTCAAATGCTGCCTTGATTGCTTCTATTGTTGTTGGGATTATCAATGGTGGTCTGTTAACAGTGTTCAGAGTGCAAATTGTTCAATTGTTCAGCAATGATGAAGAAGTTATTAGAGTTGCCTCAGAGATTATCCCATTGGCAGCCGCATACCAAATCAATGATTGTCTTGCAGCTGTTACTGGTGGTATCTTGAGAGGTCAAGGTCGTCAAAAATTGGCTGCTTATTTGTCTCTAATTGCATACTACTTGATCGCTTTACCAATTGGTTTCGCATTAGCCTTTGGTGCTAATTGGAGATTATTTGGTCTTTGGTGTGGGTTATGCCTTGCATTGTTGGTCGCATCAATCCTACAAACCTGGACTGTTGTTAGATCGGACTGGGATGAAATCATCGAGGAAAGTATCAGAGATGCATTAGCCGAAGTCAATTATAACAGTAGCGAAATCAATGAAGTGAGATCAATCATTTCTCATAGCATTCATGATATCTCTGAAGAAGCCTAGACAGATGGCTCTAAATATCGTCATATACTATTTATATATTAAATCAGTCAGAGAGGATTGATATCACAATAAATGATATCCATAAATTAAGCTACATATATGAAATTTGTAGAAATGACCTAAATCCCAGACTATAACCGTGGTATAGAGTATCAAAGATACTATACAAAGAACCAAATAGAAAACTAGACAATGACAACAAATTAATAAAGGCATAAGTAAAAATGTAACTTTTTTATTTTTTTCATTTTTTTCTCATTCTAACCTGAAAATTAAGGATTAGAGAAGAGTATATTCTTTGTTCATCTTTATAATGTATTCCATAGAACAAAGTAGAGTGATAAAGGATAAATGAGGTTTTTAACACTGGTATTTGATGAATGAGGCGTAAAAAGGGTTTAACAAGGTATCAAAATTTTTTTTTCTTCAAAAAATTAGATGTTTATAATTCATATTCGTATTTATTCATAACTGATCAACAGGTGTCAAAGGAGGAGAGAATCCGGGGTTATTCATGATCTTTAATTTATTATTATGATCAATGAAAACACCTGCAGGACTTCCTCTTCTTGAAGAAGGTGGTGTTGGAAGCATGGGCTTTTTGGTGAAATTTGGTGAAAAAGATGGGGGTGTAGCAATGGAAAATGAGGAGATTGATGAAGATTTTGATGGTGTTTTATAGATTGTATTTGGTGAATCCGATCTGATCAATAATGTTAATAGATGATTGTAAAATTGTTTGATGCCTTGATTTTGGAAGAAATGGTTCAGGATTGAATCTGACGTTGTTAGGATCTTATCCAAAATCAAAGTCTTGTAATATTTGATTTGATCAATTGACATGTTGATTGGGAATTGTAGGTCTGATTCAAAAGATTCATGGAAATAATCACCAAGAATTTGGAAAATGATGTATGATAATTGTGATGGATGTAATTCGATTAATTTTGATTCAAAGATTGAAATATCAGCAAGGAATTTTTTCAAATTGATTATATCACATTTTATCTTGAATTCTGGTAAATTTTCAAATTGCATATAGTTGTTTTCATAAAAATTCATTAACCAATTGTTTAATTGTGGTTCACAAACATCCCAGCTTAATGTATTTAAAATATGTCTTTCCATTTGAATGATCATATTTTCATCAAAGATTAATGATTGATCACACGAGTTTTTCCCACAAAGTTGAGCTAATTCTGATAATCTTGGAATTCTTGATCTTGGATTTGGACCATCAAATCTACCGCCAGTTGGAACGTTTGTATTATTGATGATATGGTTACAGCCACCATAAGTTTTAGCACTTAGCCATAGACAAGTGACAAGGACTAATTGGACCTGGTCTTTTAACACGATTCTTTTAGAGCAGTATCTATCAAAGATTCTAACACTTTCATAAAAAATTCCAGTGGTGACTTTTGTTTTGATGGAAATTTTCAGTAAGAATTCCAAAAGATTTGTTCTTAAATATGGTTTCAATTCTGGTTGTTGATATATCAAGTTTAAATCTGGTTTGTATGCTTGAGCAGTTTCATAAAGAGAAGTGGAAAATTCCTCTTTATAATCTTGTAGGAACGACTTATGAGCTAGTAGTTCATTTGTGGATAATTCAAAGGGATATGGCGTTTGTGTAGCGGTGACTCGTAGACCTAATGTCATTTTTGCAGATATGTTGGAATATGTTTATTGTTATGTTTGCAATATTTACAAACTTTTCAAGTGGTGTGGTTAATGTATGGAGAATAGTGGATAAATTGAATGAATGAATGCGTGAATGAATGTATGTGTAGCGATAAGTGAAAGAATGAACGACAACGATGGGATGGAACAAGTTATGTGGCTAACGAGTGGAGTGTAAATGAGTTGTATAGTTTTATAAGATTTTCGTCATAAAATTGTTGAATCCAGTTGTAGTGGTGTGTTGTGAGTTGTAAATAGCTTTGGAAAATTGTGTTTTTTCTTGCCAGAAGTTGTTAAATGAAGAATAGAAGTGAATCTTTCTAGGTATATAAGTATTAACTGCTGATATGATTTGTAGCAAAGTTTGAAGGAAGAGGGCCTTTATGATAAAAAGTTCCTTTGGTTTTGTCAGAGGTGGAATGGGTTGAAAGAGAAGGATATGAATAGAGCTTTATATTATTGGAAATAATTAGAATCTGGGAGTGTTGATCAAAAGGTACGGTGCTGTGGGAGGAGCAGAAGGATTCTACTCGAAAAGGGAATTTGCCTGGTCCTTGGTCCTGACTCCTGAGTCCTTTTTTGCCCTTTGAGTCTACCAAATTTCTCGAGGTTATCATTATGGGCCAGGATCTTAACGTTTTCAGGCGTGTCGGGCTTTCCGAGCGGAATGAGAATCTTGAGTTTAAGGCACGCGAATCAACAACCGGTGGACACCAGAATAAGAGAGGCAAAGAGGATGGAATGGTGGGTTATGGGTCCATTAGAAGCTGTTTGTTCGATTCTGTGGTGTCTGGTGTACCATAAGGCCAGTTTACTGGGGAGTTTTAGCCCTCGTAGTCTCTGTTTTGGTGGAATTTGTTAAATTCCCAGACGCGTTGAATTAAATTCTGGAGATCTACAAAAGGTTCAGAAAAAGGTCAAAGAGTTGACAAATGTACTGCGAAAGGGCACTTGGACAATCTGTCGTAGTCGCAAGAGACCTCCTTTGCGAATTTGTACGCACAAGGGCCCTCGCAATTCGATCAATTCAGCAAGCTGCGTTCAGAGAGATGAACTGACCTGTCAGCAAACCAGCTTTATTCATTATATACCTTTGGTCAGGGATAGTGTTTTTTTTTTTGCTTCTTCAGCATACATCCTAGTCTTCTCAGTTAACACTCAGCGCATTAAAAGGTGAACGGAGGACTCTAGACCTAAAATAACAAACCATCACACTATAAGTTATTTGTTGATCAATTCTGATCTCTTGATCCTCACTCCAGAAGCAGGCTTCTGATAACCACAGCTCTAAGAGTCCCAGGGCTATGATGTTAAGTACTTTTAATCCGATTTTAGTGGATCTCTGGAGTCTGATCCTAGCACATTCCCACACATTCTCCATGCATACTCGAAAAATATTTCAATGAAAACGTTACAATTGTCTACAAATCGAGAAGAATGCGTTGCCAATAATGGCTTTGTTAGACCATGGGGCCACGTATGGCACGCGTAGCTAACTTGTTTCCGGTAAACTGGTGGAGCATTCTCACACTTTTGTACAAATCTCTACCAAACTACACGTCGAATTATACTTGACAATGCTTTTGACATTTGGAGATACCATTTTGAGCCCTAAGACCACCCTTTTCTGGAAATAAAACACAGAATACCCTCTAATACCCACACATTCTCACCAAAACCAACAAACACGGTCAAAGAGCTCAGAAAAGATGTGAAAAGCTCTAAAGTATTGATCTCAGATCTCGCGAACTCCACGCAGGAGAGAAAAGCGAGTTCCGACTAGATCCTTTTAGTATGAGAGGTCAGGTGACCTAATTACCGGAATTCGCTTTGTTTACAATTTCAACGAAACGCGTATAAACATTTTGGTTCACAATTATGAGAAGAGCACAAAGAAGGAAAGCACTTGTTTACCAGGTTATAAAATATTGTTTTATTGCGATTCAGGACTCGCGAGATTGTATAAGCTCTTCAGCACCGCCGTGTCGTCCAACCAATGTTTTGGGGCAAGAATCAAGACGACCTTACAAGGGCTAATATAGGTGAGTTTAGTACCCAGATGAGCTGCTGTTCCACTCAAAGTTACTAACAAGAATATTATGACAGCCCAACCTCCACCGACTCCAGGCTTAGCATCGTGGGCTTTCAACTCCATCTTCAACAGACAGACACCCTCGTCAAAATACGCCCATATGAAGGAAAGAAAAGATGATGTGAAAATGACACAAGACTATACAAGAGCTCAAACTCCAAGAAGAATACCCAAGAGGTTTAACGATGATACGTTATTGGATTTCTCATCTAGAAAGAACGTTGCTTGGGGTGGCGAAAAGTATAAAGTTAGAAGTAGGTCGTCAAGTTTTAGTGAAAAACCAAATCAAAAAAGATATGTTGATGATAATGGTTCGATCCATAATAGGGATTCAAATTATTTTAAAGATAACGAATTGTTACCGAATGACTACACTGAATACAGTACACTCCACAAAAAGAAAGATATCTCACCAATATTGAAACAATCAAGATTTGATAATGGATTACCAAAATATGAAATACCAAAAATTAACACAACGTCTGAGAAATCTTCATTGCCGAAAACTTATCCTGGGAAATATCCAAGCCCTTACGTTCCGAAAAATTCATCTTTTGATTCAAATGATCTGTTAAGCTCTTCTGCAGTGCGGAACTTTGCCAAGGCAAGGTCAAACACAAGATTGAACCAATATATGGATCCATCTCCAGAGAAAGTATCGAAACCTCCACAACAACCTTTTCTCTCCAAGTTGAAAGACTCTTACTACAAAAGGCAGCAGCCTCCTGCAGCTGCTACTCGCTCCCCAGTGAAATCCAAGGATTTCATAAGGTATGACGAACAGTTACTATTGGACTCTATTGATGAAAATATTGCTGAATTGGATAATATAACAAAATATGTTAATGGTCTGAAACTGGGGAAATCTGACAAGGAACAAATTGAATTGAAGTATCTGGAGATTCGCCAAGAGTTGATTGAAGAGTTGAAAAAATCTAAAAAACTTTATGATTCTTATTATCAATTCGTTGGCAAATATAAAGATTTGAAGAAAAGGTACAGAGAATCCACAACTGATGATTCAATAGATCAAATAAAGAAACTTCAAAAGCAAATTTATTACCTTCAGAACGACAATGATATTTTGAAGAAAAAATTGAAAGATCAGGATGTTAAATATTTGGACAATGACAATACTATAACAGATTTAAAGAAAACATTGACAAATTCTTCAAATTTTGAAGTTACACTGAGAAGAAAGATCAAATATTTGGAAAATAAGATTGATCAACAAGAATTAGATCATAAAAATGAGAAATTTGACCTAAATCAAAAAGTTTTCATGCTGGAGGTTAAATTGAAAGATGAGGAAGAATTATACAATGCCAACTATAAAATTGCCAATGATAGGATTAGAGATTTGGAAAGACAATTGGCTGCTCAGTCAAATGGCAAAGATCCACTACTTTCGAATTTACATAAGAATAGTATTATACCGGAGTATACCATGGGCAATAGGAATAATGAAGCATATTATAATGACGAGAACGACGACACTATTAATCTGTTCTCGAAAAAATACCCGGATAGGAAAGTTGAATCCATAAAGCATTCACCAGAGAAAAGGTACAGTACTGGGAACCTGTATGGGAAGGACAAACCAGCTTACAATGATCATACATCAAGAAGTAGTCAAGATATAGATCATAATTTATTCAAAAATTTCGAGAAGATTGACGATACAACAAATGATCTGGATTTCCCCAAAAACGGATATAGATCCAGCTCTCTGAGAGCAAGCTCTGCGAGAAACTACCCATCTTCCAGAAGGTATAAGAATCCAAGCTTTAGTGATCTTAGCCTGAACTTGAATACTAGTGAGCTTGGTTAGAATGACTTTTTAATAAATGGTTATTATATACTGGGAGGTCCTCTTGTAGATGTCGCAAATTCCACCAAACAAAGATACACTAGCTTCCCCTAACACTTCAGTCCCTCCTATAACTTCTGAACAACTCTGAGACCTATACATCAAATCAATTTTCAAGAGAATCAACCTTCTTCACCTATTGCCCTTGGCTAAAAAAGGCAATGGTTATACACCCCTGATCGATTTACTCGATATGTTTCGCGAATTTTTGGGAAAGTGTCTTTGTTGTTGGAAAAAATCCACTATAAGTAGGTACTGTACACAAAGAGTGATTTGACTTGGAAATCATCAGTATTAACAGTGATCAACGTCGAAATCAATCACTAGAGGCCAGCGCTCCACTTTTTTGGTGAGATCTTTGGGGAACTCGTGTGATTTTAGAGGAGTTTGGCTCGTGGATTAGAAGGTCTTTTTCCGGTTATTTCAAAGAGATATATTATATTAGTGGGAGGACGTGCGTCTGAGAGAAAAAGAGAGGTTTATCAATTTAATAACCAGTTTCGTCTCGTCAAAGTTGGTTGATCAATCGAATTTTGCCAAAAAGGGAGACTTGTACATATAAAGTTTCAGGCTTAAACATATCATTTATAGAAACAAGTATTATGACCGAACTATCATCAGCTAAGGTTTCATCACCACTACCGATTGGGTCATCGGTGAACTCCACACCTGTAATACAACAAAATACAATAGAATCTACACCAGGGACAAAGAATGCTAGTGGTGTTAAAAATTCCTCATCCAAAAGAATTGAAATTGAAAATTTGGTGAAGGAGTTTAAGAAAAGAATTGGTAGTAATTGGGATAAATACCAAACAACAATCAGTGCTTTTTTAATAGGAAGACTTTCCAGAGGTGAATTGACCACTGTATTGGGAGAACTATTGACTGATTCCAAGATGGTGCGCATGCATAATCAGTTGTTGTTGGCAAATTTGGCAAATTCATTAAGAGATGGTCCAAATTCGGCTTCAGCTAATTCAGGCTTTGGTGGTATTGGATCCAATAAAAGGAAAAAAGATGGTCGTGTTAAAACTTCAAGTCAGTATGAAAAACTGAAAAAAGACATCATGAATTTACCCATCAGAGAAAGACGTCGTATTAAAACAATAACGAGAGATTCTGGGAAAAGACAAATGGCTAATTCTGCATTGACATTAACAAGACAAACATTACTACCGAAAATCCCATTTGTTAGCGATAAAGATAAAAATTTGACAGGAAACACTGTTGAATGGACTCAAGATATTAGTCATGGGATCCAAACCCTTTTATCGACTGAAACATATTCTCTTCCAGACAACGATAATTTGAAAAGCAGGATGTTGGGGATCGCTAGAGAACATGGTCTCACGGGAACTATTGATAAGAACGTTGTTGAAATAGCTTATCTTGGATTAGAAAATTACTTGAAAGGTATTATAGAACAAGCTATAGACACTGTTCGCTATAGGAAACTAAGATATGCATCCACTGATATTATAGAGAACTCTGTATCTAGAGAGAATTATAGAAAAAGACAGAAAAAAGTAATTTTAACCAATGAAGATATGGTGGACACTTTCAGTCTTTTCCCTTACTTGGTTGAACCAAGTGGTCCTGTTTATAGATTGAACGATGTTCAACTAAATGATGATACCCATGTGGTGGAAAAAACAGCAGTTGACTCAATTCTAAGTCCAAGAGATGAAGTGTTGAAGTCAACAAATTTGACAAATGGTACAAATGAAAGTTCAGTTTCTCCATTAGTGCAAAAAAAAACTGTTGAAGCTTCCTCTACACCAATTAGTGCCCTCAAAACTGGGAATATAGAAAACATACCAATCCCTTCTGAAAAATCAGAAGGTACTCCTAATAGCCCCGCTACGAATGGTACAAGGATTGGTCCTGATTCTAATGTGGGGACTAGAGATGAGTTGAACTGGTTGATTCATGACATTTTATCTACTCATTGAAAAAAAGATGATGGAAAATGTTTCTTACTTTATGAGGTTATAATGTATAGGATATTTAAGGTGCTTTTGTAATTAATTGATGTTTTGTATTACTATTAGACTATGTTGTAGAGGTGTAGGAACATCAATACGCTTGTCAGTCAATCATTCATTAAAATAACAGAGTATATACAACTCCATTACTATTTTGAGACATAGGGGCTGAAAACTCTCTTAACTGGTATTGAATCAGTTTGATTAATAAAAGTTGCCAATTCTAATAGTGACTTATTTTCGTTCTCTTTTGAAGAGTCATCAGACAAATTCATCAATGTTAATGCTTTTGTATTTGAATATAGGAAATGAATCAATTGATACATTGGTGATTCGGAAAACTCAGTATTTGATAGTTTGTTTTCTCTAATTTTAGTGACGGCATGAAGGATGAGATCTGATGATTCGATTTGTGAAAGGTTTATCAAGTATGAGTGAGATGTGAATGATTTTTGACCATTTGTTGCCATGATCGATAAATTTATCAAAGTTGATGCATCGGGTGAGCCTTCGACAAGTTTAATATCCGATGAAAATTCGACAGATTTAGCGTCACTGAATATGCTTCTATTTTCAAGCTTGATTGTAGTCTTGTCACCACTCACAAGGTCAATGACACCATCCGTTGTGATTGACAAGTACTGAACGCTATACGTGAAATCCCAATGTTTAGATTTATATTTATCTTCTCTTCGAATTAAAGCATCAACAGCACATTTCAATAGCCTATGGATCAAATTCGTCTCTTCATGACCAATCATTATGATTGAAATGTTAGCACCATTGAGATTGTTTTCATTCAAGCAAACAATCTCGTCACAGATATCCAGTTCATCTTCATTAGCAGCAAATATTTTATCAAATGAGTAGGTGGTAGATTTGAAGTTCAATGTTTGCTGTTCTTCTCCATTTGCTGGAGATATAAAAAATTCATCAGAACTGTCTGACTCGTTCGGAAGTACCCTAGTATAGACTCTTAACTTGTTATTAAGTTCTTGAATTGAGTTTTGAATTCTTCTTCTGAGTTTTAGCTCTTTGTCAATCTTACTATGTGATTCTTCGTACAGAGCAGTAACATCTTTGGAGACCATAGCAACGTTGTGTAGTTCATCATCGAGAGTAGAGTTTTTCATGATGAGATCTTGAATCTTCTTCTCCATTTCATCAAATTTACCATCATATGCCTGTTGGCTTTTTGTCTCTTCATTTATTTCGTTAGAAAGCGCTTGTTTTTCCTTATTGATCTCATCTATGCTCGAGGTCAAACCATCAATGCTTTTTTGTAAGATCTCTAGATTGTTCGACTTATCCGCATATTTTTTGGTTATTGCTTCGCCTTTAGATTCTTCGTCTGCGACAATTCTTGATAAGTTCTTTTCTAAAGCTTCTCGTTCTTTATTCAATTTTTCTCTGACTCCCTGGTCCAACGCACTGAGAGTAGCAGATAATTGTCTACTTTCCTCCGCTAGCTTTGAGATCTCTGCTTTGATCTTATCGTCTTTGAAAACCTCAGCATCCTGTAGCCCTTGCTTAAGAGTTTGCTCACATTCATCTAACTCTCTCATCAAGAGATTCTGCCTTTCTTTGATCTTCACAGTAAACATTTGTTCTTCATAAGCAATATGCTTGTCTATATTATGCTCCATATTACTTATCTTGTGTTCAATGTTGATTATCGAGATCTCATTGTCGTTGATTTTGGATTTCATACTGGCAGCATTCCTTGTCAATGAGTTTTTGGATCTTGTCAATTCTTCTAAGGTTTCCTTAGTTTCTTTTATCTTACCTTTCAAGATTTCGAGCTTATCCTTCTGAACATTGAAAAACTTTTCAAACCTCTCCTCAATCTCTTCTTGCTTTTTGAGAGCAGCTGGATCCCTTAGTGGTGCACCATCGAAAATGCCACTGTTTTGCCTACTGGGTATTGCTGATTTCTTTCGTACTCCAAGGGCTTTGCCCGCTTGGGAAAAGCTCTGGAATCTTGAATATGCCTCCGGATTGATGTTTCTTGTAATTGTGGGTATTCCAGTCTTTGGTAGTAGTGATTTTCTAGCCTCCATCTTCAATGTTGGTCTTTTCGTGATTGGATTTTCTAGCGTGTTATGTTTCGAGTGAGTTGGTGAATTTATTACGTCTGTTATATTGCTTAATGCCTTTCTATTCTTCACAGGTGGTGACCTTCCTAGTGGCCTATTGTTTGGAACTGGAACTTTGGACATGATTGAAGTTGTTGTCTTCAAAATTCTGTTTTTCTGACATGTAATATCGCTATGACAATCATGAAACAATGCTCAATTTGTAGGGAATGCCGTGTGATCTTTCAAAGCAGATGCCCTGAGTATATCTGTAGTGTCCTTTTGCGGCTGCCAATCGCTCTTGATGACAGATTATTGTATCAGAACTCAAGCCGGGCGATTCTGATCGAATAATTTATAAAGATTTGATCTCTATTGTTTTTGTTTACAATCTGATATTATATTGGCAAGGGACACATGTGCAACTACCCGACTGAAGTTTTTTAAGTTTCCTGGACAACTATTGAACCATTTTAATGGCAGATGTCAATTGTTCAATATACAATATACAATACAATATAATACACTTACAATGTTTAAGTATCCAAAATCTCATTTTATTGACTATTTACACATTGATATTCGATAAACATGATTAGGCTTTACTTCCAGTTGTATGACTTACTGCCACAACGCCTTTACTGTCTTCAGCATCCGCAAGCTCGACTTCTCCAAGTTCATTTGATGAATGACTGACATTTCCTTCCTCTTCCAATTTCTTGTTCTTATAGTAAGCAAATGGGTTGTCTATCCAATCCAAAATTCTAGCAAACTTATTGGTTGGTTTGTTTTTGATATTGATGTATTCAACGGCATTTTGGTCATCACCCAAGTAATAGTTCTTTTGGAACAAAGAAGCACACAGAGAAACAACTGTGAACGCCAAAGCAGCAGCAAATAAGTAGTAAATCACATGGTTGTAAGCCAAGATGGAACCTTGTCTAACATCACTGGACATGTCATATTCTTGAATTAAGGTATAATCAGCAAATAAATTAGCCACTTCATCATCTGTGACATTAGATGGAAGATATGTTCTCAAAGCTGTTGGTAACTTGTTTTCCCACACAGCACCACCAATTGCACCACCAATGGCATAACCAATTGTGGACCATTGTAATAATAAAGCAATAGCCAAAGCGACATCTTGATGAGGAACAGATGCCTGGGAAGCGACTTGGGAACCAATGTTGGAAGCGGCACCACCCATACCCAACAAAATTTGAACCCAAACCAAAGCACCTGTAGTTGCATTATCATAACGAGCCCACAAAGCAACAATCATAGCAACAACTTGAATAATCAAACCACCAACTTGTAAAAACTTTGTACGATGGGTCATTCTTTGAAGAACACCAACAACAACACCGAAGAAGCAAATACTTAAAGTTTCCGCATTATTGAAGTAAGTCCAGTCTCTGTAAGACCAATCTTTGACGACACCAACGTAAGATGACAAGTATAACAATAATAACATTTCACCACATAAATAAAAAAAATCCACAGTAACAGCTGTGATAAACGTTCTGTTAGTCAATACTCTTTTAGGAACTGATGGGAATGGGGCAATCCAAACTTCATAACATCCGTAGAAAATCAGGAGCAGAGCACCAACAACAAACATTGCAATCAAGGAAGGATTTTTGTAGCCACCTTCGGCAGAGGAGTACAACGAAAATGGTAATAATAACAAAGACCAACCAAATGCCATAACAATCAAACCGAAAATATCACTTTCAAGAATATACTTCCAAACAATTTTTTTGTAATCGTCTAGCGTTCTTTTTGGTAACAACTTCTTTTCCTCTCTATCTTCGTCAGGGAAGACGGTTTGTGCATAATGTTCTAAATAAACCATACAGGCAACGCAAGGAATCATGGTGGCAGGCATTAAGATGGAAAACATACCATATCCCCATCTCCAACTGACAGTGATGAAATGATCAGTGATGTAACCTGCAATCCAAACTGTAATCAAATAAGGTGAGGCGGACATACCAAACATAAACCCACGATATTTCAAAGGAACAGTATCAGCTAATGTGATGGTATTGATCAGATCAATATTGGAACTACCAATGGTAACAAAGACACTACCAATGACATATGCTGAGATTGTAGAGGAAGAAGCACAAATGATATAACCCATAGTGTATAGGACTAAAACAACAATGTAACAGATCGGTCTTGATGTGATATCAGCGAGTTTGGCAACAATAGGTTGTGAGACTGAAGACATAATAGATGTAGCAATGGATAAAGTAGACAACATGGAATGGTGACCGAAACTTGAAGCAGCGTATGGTTGATAACTTGAAGTAGTGGAGCCATCTAAAGCGATGACGAATTCTGTGACGATAATAGAACAACATAGTAACAATCTAATGTATTTCCCCTTCTTTGTCTCGTTCATCACTCTTTGTAACTTCTCCATTCTTCTAACACCACGCGAGACATGTTTTGGCTCAACAACCTTTCCAAGTTCCCTTGGAACATTGCTCAAGAC
>JAJMFN010000381.1:0-46537 GCA_030574735.1 Hansenula sydowiorum
TCCAATAGTTGTGTTAAAGGTCTTCTATTTTGTATTGGAGTTTCAAACTCTCTTGGTCCTTTTAAATTTTTATTGCCCATGTTCGTTGGTGTTCCTGGAGTACCCATTGAGTAGTCCGAAGGTGATGGATGCATAATGTATGGACTTTGTGATACCGGTGTTGATTTTTGTTTTGGAGTTGATCCAGACTGTATTTGTTTCAATCTTGCTTTGACTTCTTTATCCACAACATATGTGAACTCTTTTTTGTAATTCTTCCTAATTTCTTCAACTTCTTGCTCAATCAATCTTCTTTGATAGTCCAAATCCTCATTTAGGTATTGCTTGGCTCTAATGAGCTCATTCTCCTTCGCCATCAATTCATCTTCAAACTTTTTGAGATTTTGTTGATAGTTATTTAACTGTAGATCTTTCATTTGGATTTTGAAATTTAAATGCTGTAAAAGTTCGAAAGTTGGCAATCTTTCGTTGATATCAACCTGTATGCAGTAACTAATAATTCGTCTCAAAGATGCTGAATAATGAGAAGGAATATCTGGGTAAACACCTTCCTGAATTTTCTGCTGTAATTGTAAATGTGTTTTTGCTTGAAATGGTGGGTGTAATGCACAAAGTTCGTAGATGACACAACCTAAGGACCATATGTCACATAAAGGGGTATAAGGCTGATCTAATAGAATCTCAGGCGACATATAATACGGAGTACCAACACAAGTAGTAGCAAACTCGATCTCATGTTCTAGAGATTTTGCGAGACCAAAATCACCAAGTTTGAATTTCCCTTCTGAGCGGAATATATTGTCTGGTTTAATGTCTCTATGAATGACAACTTTGGTGGTATCTGTAACTACTGGATCATCCATTTCCTCATAAATGTTCGTCACTATCGGTGAGTTTATACCATAGTGACAACGGTAAAGGGCCATTAGGATTTGTGTAAATATGTCCCAAATGATACCTTCTGGCAAATACTCAGTAGCTTTTCTATAATCTTTGATTATTGAAGACAAATCACCACCGTCACAATATTCCATATAAAGATATAGCATATGTTGTTCTGGTATGTGGGCATGATGAACATATTGAACAATATTTGGGTGGTTTAGCTCGCTTAATATTCTAAATTCTGAGATCAGTTGGGTTCTTTCCTTGGGGTTCATATGCCCATAAGGGATCTCTTTTCTAACTAGTATCTGTTTGAGTCACCAGTTAGTATCAATCATACTGCAAATTCATAATTGTTTGTACATACCCTTCCATCTCTAACTCTTCTAACTTTCCGCACACAACCAAATGAACCTCTTCCTATGAGTTCCAGAGCATCGTACTCTTCATCTAGAGTGGGAGTGCCTGACATGTTGTGTAGGTTCTAGCAGCGTTAACACTTTTGTACCCCAGAAGTAACCAACTAATAAGATCTTTAGTTTGAAGCACACTCCAAAAGATTCTCTGTTCTATGAATTTCAAGAACGTATATGTAAACTCTTTTTGTTTACATTTTACCGAATCGAGAAGACAGCGCGAAAGTCTTACGTAATTAATTAAATAATCGAGATGACGTAACACATTACCTAATAAATTCTGACTCTGATTGATTTGAACTTGATTTTATCTGATATTAGATGAGATTAAAGCAAGGTCTTTCCACATATTGAGAAAAATCTGAATTTGATCACTTTGATTAGACCAGTCACAGCAAGCCTACGACTATACAGATCAGTTCAATTATTTAGAGATGGAAAACGTTACAATTGGTATCTTGGGTGGTGGCCAGTTAGGTCGTATGCTTGTTGAAGCTGCTCATCGTCTCAATATTAAAACTGTTATCTTAGATGCTCCAAACTCCCCAGCTAAACAGATCAATGCCTTAGATGAACATGTTGATGGTTCATTTTCAGATGCTGAAGGGATTGCCAAATTAGCTGCCAAATGTGATGTTTTGACAGTTGAGATTGAGCATGTCGATGCTGATGCCTTGGAAAGAATTGCTAAATCATCAAACGTTAAAGTTTACCCATTACCAGAAACCATCAAGTTGATCCAAGATAAATACCTACAAAAATTACATTTAATAGATCATGGTATTCAAGTCGCCGATTCTATTGATGTTGAAAATACCGAGGAGGCTTTGGAAAAGGTTGGTGCTAAATTTGATTATCCATACGTCTTGAAGTCAAGAACTTTGGCTTATGATGGCCGTGGTAACTTCGTTGTCAAAAGTAAAACTGACATCCCAGAAGCCCTAAAAACCTTACACAACCGTCCACTTTATGCTGAAAAGTGGGCCCCTTTCACAAAAGAATTAGCCGTCATGGTTGTTCGCTCAATTGAAGGTGAAGTCTTCTCATACCCAACTGTCGAAACTGTTCATAGAGATAATATCTGTCACCAAGTCTTTGCTCCAGCTAGAGTTCCAGATTCGGTTCAATTGAAAGCAAAGATCTTGGCTCAAAATGCAGTCAAGTCATTCCCAGGTGCTGGTATCTTCGGTGTTGAGATGTTTTACTTACCAAATGGTGAACTATTAATCAATGAACTTGCACCAAGACCACATAATTCAGGTCACTATACCATTGATGCTTGTGTCACTTCACAATTTGAAGCTCATATCAGAGCTGTCGCAAACTTACCATTACCTAAAAACTTTACTTCATTGACCACAACCAACACAAACGCAATCATGTTGAATGTCTTGGGTGAAAAGACTCCAAATGGCGAGTTAGAAGCTTGTAGACGTGCTTTGGAAACTCCGGGGGCTTCAGTTTACCTATATGGAAAATCCACTAGACCAGCTAGAAAAATGGGTCATATTAATATTGTCACAAGTGATATGAACGAAAGTGAACGTCGTCTTAAATATATAATGGGTGAATCATCAAATCTAGAAATCACAGATGATGATTCCAAAGGAAAATCATCAAATCCATTAGTGAGCATAATAATGGGGTCTGATTCAGATCTTCCAGTGATGTCTGTTGGTGCTAACATCTTGAAAAAATTTGGTGTTCCATTTGAAGTGACTATTGTTTCAGCTCATAGAACTCCTCATAGAATGTCAAAATTTGCCATTGAAGCTGCACAACGCGGTGTTAAAGTGATCATTGCCGGAGCTGGAGGTGCTGCTCATTTGCCAGGTATGGTTGCTGCCATGACTCCATTACCAGTCATTGGTGTTCCAGTTAAAGGTTCAACTTTGGATGGTGTTGATTCATTACATTCGATTGTTCAAATGCCTAGAGGTATCCCAGTTGCTACTGTTGCTATAAACAATAGTACTAATGCTGCTTTGTTGGCCGTTAGAATCTTGGGTACTTCCTACTCTCAATATTTCACTGAAATGCAAAACTATTTACTCAGACAAGAGGAGGAAGTTTTGGAAAAAGCTGAAAAGTTGGAAATTGTTGGTTATGAAAACTACTGAATGTTTAGCAGATATACAAATGGAGCTACTATAAACAATGATAGAATTTGTTTTATATACAATTTATGATATGAACATAATACGTAGATTTCTTTGATTATTCATAAATAGATTTAGATTCTTGAAGTGACATCATCTGTGTAGTTAATAATTGATTGCATTTGGTCTGAGATCAATTCAACATATGCCCAAAATCTTCCTTGACACTTGACATATCTTGAACATAACACTAATTTTTCCTTTAAAGTTTTAGACTCATAATTGTGCATGAACAGTTCGAAAATAGTTTCAGAAACTTCTAATGTGATGATTTTTTGATTGGTACCAACAACAAAGTCAATTTTCTTTTTACCAGCATCTGGTTTTGGTTCCGATTGATTTTCCCTTACAGACATGAATTTCGTCAAAACAATTGACGAGGCAAGAATTGTTAATGAATTTGCAACCACGACAACTGAGAAAACAGGATATTGGGACCAAGCATCTGGATATCTGCTATCATAAGCAACTCTTGCAGAACTTGTTTTACCTTGGTCTTCATCTGCATCCAGCCACCAATTTTCTTGGGATTTTAGGGAATTAATCTCACTAGAAGGAGTGAAGTTTAGTGGGCCAGCCACTACTTGCATTGGGAAAATTGAACTGGACATCTGTGGAATTCTACCTTCACCTAAATCAAGCATTTGAACAACACTCAAAGCAGCAGAGAAAGTTTCCACGTAATGATTCAGTTGAACAGCATCAGTATTCAAACAGGCACGTAGGATTTCATCAATTGATAATTTGTAAAGTGAATTGAAAACATCATCAGGATTGTTGTTTGATTTAGTTTCATGAGGTTTGATCAATAATAATGGCGAGCATTGTGTAACATTAATGGCAATTTTTGCAGCTGCTAAGATTAACAGTGTAAATATTTTAGAAATGTAGAGAATCAACATCTTCTTCTTTATATGTGAGATTTGGAATAATGAACTAGTGGTTATATCATGAACTAGTCCGATCTTTTTGTTGTACTTAGCCACTGAATCAACAGATAAATTCCCCTCAGAAATAGTATCCATGAGATCTTCAAACACTTTAATGGCAATGATAATTAAATCTGAATCATGGAAATCTTTATAAACATCGGTGCTCGTTTCAGCCGTGGCCAAGTCTTTTTCAAAATCTTTCCAAACTCTGTATTTCAATTTATGAGGCAAGATATTATCATTTGTATCAAATAACGATAAGTTTTGATTATATGCAGTATCTGAGGATGGAAATTGTAAATTTGGTTGAAATTTCAGCATGTCATCTGAAATTCTATCGAAAGGAGCACCTCTGTTGATTCTCAAAAACACATTTAGTTTCCAATTACCCCAAACTGTTCTGATTAGATCTTCTCTTACTAATAATTGCCTTTTCGAAGCAACGCGAGCAAAAGTTTCAAAAGTCTCACCAACATTTAATGTATTCAAAACATTGTTGACCTTCAAAATTTGCATCAACCTTTCAGAACCTTCGATGGATTGTTCAACATAGCCTCCAGGACCCAACGATCCCGATAAAAGAACCATGGCTTGTAAGGAACTTTCTAGATCTAATAAATCCCAATATTTCTCTGCAAGGAAATACCAATGTTGAGGATCTCTTAGATTTTGATTTGGAATAAGGCTAGGACTTGCAAAGCAACATGCTGAAGAAAACATAGCATGTAATAATGATGCATCTTTTCTGACATTGAAATGACAAATCAATCTATGTTTTGGCTGTAGGAAAGGACGACTTGGATGGATGTATCTATAGTAAAGATCAATCAGAATACAAGTGGTTCTCCAATCTGGCAAATCAAACATTTCCAATTCTAGATCCGAGACAGAGATATGATGAGTGAAGGTTGCAGAGCTTGATATTGAAGTACCAGGAGTAGCCATTTGTATTTCTCTTGCGGAGAATGTTCTTTTTCTTGAAGCTTCAGAGTTTGATCCTTCTCTTGAGGTATAATTTGACCCAAATGGGCCGCTTTGGTTAGTATTAATATCATTGTGATTATCAGATTCACCAGAATATTTGATCGGAGGAAGACCTATACCGTGACCTTGATGTTCATTGCGGATGTTATTACTCGGGTAAACTTGTGAATTCGGATCGTGATATTGCGCAGGATAGTAATTTGCTGAGTGTTGAGCATTGCCATTGGTGGCAGTATGATGGTGTGGAGGATCCCATTCTCTTTGTTGACCGAATCCAGGTTGGTTAGGCGGTATGGCTTGAAGTGGAGGTGGGTAATGTTGTGGATGAGATTGTGGATGCATTTGAAGAGGCGCAGAATCAAACTGTACTTGATGGACAGTAGGAGCTGATGATGGGTAATTAGACAAAGGTGGTCTGTTATTTGGGAATTGTAGTGGATGATTGTTCAGCGGATACCCATCGTAAGACTGATTTGAAAGTTGTGTTTGAATATCAGCGGCTTCTTTTTGCAAAGCACGTACTTTTTCTTGTAAATAAGAGGATCCACTCAACGACCTATCACTAACAGCAGCGGCTAAGCCTGGTGAAACATTTGCTGGGTTTGATGTGATGCCTGGCGAATCCAATTGAGATCCAAGATGTGAAACTGAGCTTCTAGGGCTCTGTACCAGCACATTACTTGATACTCTTGAAAGCTGTGTCCCTGAGCCTTGACGAGAATTCATTGAAGGTCTACCAATTGGAGTTCCAGCAGCGTTTGGGGTTGAAGAACCTTGACTATCTTGAGGCTTCTTTCTTCTACCACCGCGTAAGCTCCGTACGAAAACACATTCGATATTCAACAATTTGCAATTGGAGCAGCATTGGTGTGTAACCTCAGTAGTCTTCCCATTCAGTTGTTGAGTGGAAACTTCACCATCACATTTGATCTTCTTCTCTCTGCAAGCCAAACATGCGTGTTTGGCCACTGGCCTTTTTGGAGGATTGATCAAGATCTTATCCGCACTTGTGTCAGACATTATTAGATTTGGAATCGTGCTTTGTGTGTTGGGCTTTATGATGAGGTATCCAGGAGAATTGTTAAGCAATGAATTGGATCTTGCAAAATTCTGTTTATCGAAGAAGCCGACTTCCTTGTACTCAGATCGAGATATTGAATCTAGGTGAGTATTATTGAATTCAATAGATGAGAATTTGTTGAGGAAATATAGCCAATGGAACTTTGTTTTGTTCAATGAAGACGGTATATTTGAGTGCCTAGACTGCCTTTGGTATTCTTAGAAGGGCCCTTGTAGTGTTGTTGAGGATCTTTGGAGATCATGAATCACTTTAATTTTGCACAAGTTGGGAAGATTTATTTAGACGGGATTCAAATTTATATATACTAGGACATTTTGCCAAATGGGCCTTTGGACTTCTACGGCAATTGCAATTAAAAATTTGCAGCAAAAGGCAGCCGAGTCTTGCTCAAATTGCGTTGAGGTCCCAAGACTCGGCTTTTGGCTTTGAGTCGGCGAGTCAAGGAGCCTGAATATACTGGACTCGCGGGCTTCTCTTTGCGAAAATGTCATTTGGGCCATTTGTTGGCTTTTGAATTGGATGATTATTACAGAAGATTGGCACTAAGATTGATGGGATTTAAAGACTAGAGTACCATCCAAATATGAGGTGAAGACTGCAACTGAGAAAAACCAAGCAAATGGAAAGATGACCACTGGGACCACACAGCACACCACTTAAATCATCAGGTTCATCAGTATTCACTTTGCAAAAGAGCTTCCCCCATTCGATTAAATAAGCGTTTACGTCTCTTGTTCAAGGCCAACGGACTTCTCCAAAGAGCTCAGATCCCGCTGGTCGTGGTCTAGATACTGTTTTAAGATTTGCCTAGGCCTATTGAAGATTACAAATTTGTACGATTACGAAGTAGACCTCAAAAAATGCTCGTGTTTTACACTTGCGCTTCACACCGTCAAGGAAGATACCAATGGCTAGCCAATACGTCTTTTGTACACAGCTGGAATGGCTAAAGCTTGTACAAAGAGATTGAAACAGCTGAAGGCATTTCTGAATTGTTAGCTTATAAGCGAGGTGTTTCAAAATTTGGAACATACTAAACGGTGTGTTTTCATTACTTCACGTAATGGTACATATACGATTCTCTTTTAAGTCACAAAGAAATCGTCGATTGTTCCTAGGTTCTTCTGCCTAAAGATAAACCTTTCTCCCGATATAGGTAGGGAGTTAAACTGGGAATTCTTATTCAATGCTGCCTAGGATTGCAATGAAGAAGACTTACACTTTCTGCTAAGCGACTTTTTCAAGTAACATTCAATTTAAGGGCAAGAAACCTGGAACACATATCGATCGTCAAGAGCCAAGAATCAAGACTTGCTCTACTTCAACAACCTATAATTCCTTTCACTCATTGACTCGCCATCTCGTACAAGTTCAACTCAACGTCTAATGGCTTTAAAAACGGGCTTTACGATCTTAGGTAATTGAATCTCATCTCTTCAGATTCAAATGGATATTGGTGGACCTCAAAATGCATTCATCCTTCAGGAAATAAAAGGTGCGCAAAAATGGATTAAGGGATCAACAATTGCAAGCGCTCCATGAACAATGCGTTACCTTAGTTCATGAGCATTCAATCAAAGTTAGAGTCAATCATTGAGAAAGCTTCTTCGAACGATCTTTAGTCCATGCTTGAGCCTATTGACTAAATCTCAGAAATAGACAGTGGTTGACCTCCACGATGCAATCAAATTGAAAATCACCGTATGTCAATCATGAACCTATTCCTTGACACCTACCTAGTCGTTAAAAAGAATGTAGATGTGATCTATTGGTGCATAATCTAGGTGAAAAAGTAAAACTTCGACCAATTAATTGTACCGAGTTTTATAAAAATTCTGGAGTAAGTTTATTCATTAGAGTTATTAAAGTTCACGCACGACCTTGTAAACTTTGATTTTCATTCATCCCTTGGAAATAGAACACCAGAGCCCAGACTCATAATTGTCAGTGTCTAAAAATTTAAATTTGACTATAGTCATGTAGGGGAAGATTAATCAAGTCCGGTTATAGTGTTACCGCACCAGATAGCCCCCCTTCGGTTGTAGATAACATATATAGGTCGATATGTCGTTTAAATATTCCATATATAAAATCTTCTCAATCATCATGGTTGTTTTCTTTAAAAAAATGCAACTTACATATTAATGACAAATTTAATTGGAAAGCGAAAGTTTGGATAAACCAAATTATAGAATATATGTAAATTACCGGCCATAAATTAACCAAATAATTAGACAATTTTCATTTATCATTAATGTATCAGATACTCTAGAAGCTAGCAGGAATGCCAAAGAAAAGGGCAAGGGCTGAAACAGTAAACAGCTAGCATACATAAACAAGATCCATATTTTACAAACATTTTTAACATATATAGAAATATTATAGCACAGTATATAATGTGAATATTGCGCAAAAACAATGGTTAACATTAAAAAGAAAAAAAAAAAAAATCATATATCATAGTGAGTATTTATACATCAGTTCTTATATATATATATATATATATGGAAATCAACAATGTATGCTTTTTATAAGAGTTCACACATTTTTAAAAAATGTTCAAGTATACGTGAAAATATTAGACGGATTTCGATCCAGCTGAGGCGCTACAGGCCAATTGGCTGCATTCCCACCAACCCTGACAGTATGGGATTCCTAACTGAGAAACAATATCTCAGCTTCAAGTTAAAAGTTGTGGTGAATTGCATACAAATAACAATCATCATTCAATCATTTAGGCTCTCAATTCAAAGTTTAGCAGACGAGACAAAACTGGACTACGCGGCATTTGTCGGGGTGAAAAATCGGCATTTTACAAAACTAGCCTAGTCCAACTAGTCCTAGTCCCATTTATTCAATCATGATCTCTTCTATACAAAATTGTGCAATCTTCTTCTATTCGTACAGGGTATGTAATAAACCAATCATGCATTGAATTCATACATGAAGTTTTATTTTGAGTCTCTTTTGATTCCTAGTCTTCTAATCCTTCTCGACTTTCACGATATATCAAGCCAATGTGGGAAGTTTTACTTCTATCAATCTTCCATAATAAACTATTCAAATCAGAATACTCAACCCATTTTGTTACTTTAGCTCCAATTGCCTTCAAACTTTTAGGTGAAAATAACAAACTATTTTTCTTCTTTTCAATTTGAAAAAAGCTCTCTCGAGTTAGGTGATTCCTAAATCTCGGTGCTCAAATCTATAAGATGATTGAGTAACAAGCTTGGCTGCGGTTTGCAGTATAAAGTATGTCTTTGAGTCTTGCCGTATTAACCTTATAGGGTTTTACGTTTTCGCTCCCTAAAGTCTGAGCTGTGAACTTGTGAATAGATGGGCAAGTAAAAATTCAATCACGCACCGATACGGTGATTTCCCTCGGTGGATTGACTGACTGAATATCAATCCCAATCCCAGCGTTGAAATTCCCTGAAACTTGAAACATACTGTATAGCGTAGACTCCTAGAACTACATTCTCTTCCCCATCTTGTACCCTGATATTGATTGTACACCTATGTTTCAGTCGAATTAGACCTAATCATTTATTCCTCTTTTTAAGTACCCTACAAATTATTTTGACCCGCGGCATGAAAATCAGGTAATTGGCTTATAAATTAAAGCTGTAACCAAAACTCAAGTAGAGGAACAGACCATCTTATAAAAATTTGCATAAGCCTCAATATTAACATCAATTGCCCTCTTCAATTCATAAATTAAAACTTCAGCTTTGGTTTCACAAAGACCACTAAATATTCTAATAGTGTCTGTGTTATCATAGTTCAAATTGTAACCAATATTCTTGAAAATAACATGATGAAGTCTCTGCCCATATTTTTTCAAATAACAGTGCCTACTTAACAATCCACTCAATGAGCTTTCCACCGTGTTTTGACTGATAAAATTTGTCATAAGGGATTCTTGAATCAAGGTATCGCCAGCAAAACTTTCATATAATCTGGGTAGAATAGAGTCTCCTTGTATCTTTAATTCAACAAGATTTTTCACAATACCAACGATATCTTTACAAGCATTTTGATTCAACTTAAATTTGCTTGCAACACCATGGGTTTGAAAATATTTAAAGAGTCTCTCCACTAACAACAATGAATCTGGTTTAATGATGACTTTAGTTGGATGCGTTGTTGAAGTTCCATGACTGCCAAAGCATTGGATTCTTTCTCTTCCCATGGTCACTAAAGGAGCATGTGTAAAATAGTTATTGATGGTATAATGCACAAAAAGAGTCTGAACGATAACTCTATAACAGTCCGATAGTCTTTGAAACTCTTGAGAAAAGAATTTGAAGTGAGAAGAATGATGAAATTGTCTGATATTACCATTTTCTTGAAAATCAGTGAACATAGTTCTCAAGATGTATTCTGTGATTTGCTGTTTATAATCAGCCTTTTGTTGCAATTCAAACTCAGTTTTAGGAAATGGATACACGGGAAATCTTTGAGTGGTTCTCAATTCCAATCTAAGGGAAAGAACATCTGTTGAAACTTCCATAGAAGAGAACAGAACTTTTTGAAGAAAATTATTAACGGAACCTATTTGATAATTTCCCACGCCCAATGTAAGGTTTTGGTCCACTTTGTGCATGGCTAGAGAATCATTAATTTGTGCATTGGAAAAATTAATCAACATATCGAACAATTCGAATAAATGCTCAACCAAACTATTGGTGTTGCTGAAATGGGAAACAAATGTGCTAAAGTCAAACATCCATTTTTTCGATAAGAGTGAATGATAACACTGCATAAATATCTTGAGATTCAAAAACCGAATATGCTTATCTAGATTACCATAAGGGTCAATTTGAATTTGAAATTTATAGATATCTTCAATGTGGCAGCAGAATCCAAAAACAAAATTATTGAACGCATTGAACAAATCGTAAACAAGTATTGGAAAGTCATCAGAAGAAAGCGTACTGGCACTCATTGGTGCATTGAACTTTTTCAGGAGTTTATGAAAATTATCATTATTACAAAAATCATAAGTCTTGAACTTTTGACAATATTTTGAAATAGCACCACAGAGACCGACAACAATACTGGGCAAAATTTTTTGAGACTGTTCGATACCGTCAGCCTTATAACTTTCTAAAAACAGATCCATGTAACGTTTCAATATTGTCTTACCTATCCTCTTTGATACATCCTCAATTGTGACTTGTTTGGATAAATCTAAGGTTAGATTAAACTTTTCACCAGCAGAGACCTTCACAGTATCTGTCTTCTTCTTCTTATTGAAAAATCCAGAACGCATCACTGTGGGTACACTAGAGCGAATATCATTGGTTTGATTGTGCTTATATTTCGAATCATAAGCATCAAATAATATGCAAATGTGGTAGTTGATCCACTCTTCCTCTGTTAGCAATAAAGGAGTTGTCAAATGTTTCTGATCAACATCGAGATCCCTCAAAGCCTCGCTGTTCAAGTCTGAATATTCTTTGAACATTTTTAACCTCCTTTCTTTCAAAGTGAACCCTCTGCTAGCCCAACTGAAATATTTACTGTTGTACTCAGACTCAATCCCTTTAACTAATCGCTTGTAAAGTTTTATCCTGTTTCGGTGTTTCGTCTTCTCCTCCTTCAAGGACTCTATGATCTGAGACGAGTGCTCACTAGACGATGTCTCTGAAGCTTGCTTCTCAATTTCCAATGAAGATGTAATACAATCATTGATCTTATATAGCGACAACAAAAATCTCTTTGAGTGATCATCCCGATATAAATAGAACAGTTCTATGTATGATCTGTATTGCTTAAAGAATCTCATTCTTACCAAAGAGAATTTTCCTGGAACTTTTCCACACCTCAATACATTTACGAATTGATGGAACAAGACTTCAGCATTTTTGACAAGTATTTTGAATATATGAGTTGAGAACCCATCGTCATAGTAGTGTGACTCAAAGAAGTTCGGTAGAGAGTAATCTTCATAATCAGTCTTTGCATTTTCTCCCAATTTTGAAGTGCCAAAACCTTCCGCGTACTCACCCTTGCACTCGAGGCCTTTCGTCATTCTGAGGTTCTCCCACATAAGTGCCAAGCATGTCAATATCACAGGTGACAGGAGAGAATGTCTGAATGGAATTTCTAGATGATAAAGAATTTGATCAATACCACTCAGTAGAGCAGAATTGTGCAATATTTTCCCCATCTCTTCCCAAGTTTTGGTCTTGAGTAACAAAGGTAATCTAATCTGATTCATCTGAAATAAAGACATCCTAAGAAATAGCTTCATAACTCCACTAATTTTGTACCTCCTTATTGCAAGTTGAATGGTTGTGACCCGTTTAGTAAATTCATCCTCAGAGTACTCAACCCCATGATGTCGTATGTAACATCTGTCATCTTCAAGTCCAGTGATCTGTATAAAAGAACATTGCGTCAATTTAGATAAACGATTCAAGTTCTCAGATCTTCTATCTTGGGCTGGGACTGCGCTCGAGTGAAGCTCTTTTGCTTCGTCATCCTCATCCTCCATCTTGTCATCATAAGTCAAATGTCCTTCATTTCCCTTTTTAAAGTCGCCCCAAATAGCTTTGTTATTCAAAAACTCAGTAGCTTTATCCTTTCGCTCTTGGATATGTTCCTGCCTTGCCTTTTCAGCACTTAGCATTTTCTTTTCAAATTTCAACTTTTTCTTCTCTTTTTCCAACTCTTTTGTGAGCTTGATTCGTTCAGCTTTAGCAAGAATTTCGGAAGCACTGACCACCCTTTTCCTAAACCTTTTATTTGGATCCTCCAATCTCTCTGATTCAACATGTGCACCCGGTTGATTTTGTGAAATTTGTCTTGGTTTTGGGGAAGCAGTATCTGTGTGAAGTCTCTTTAGCGGTGTCAGTCTTCTCAGTATATGAGCTGGTGGTGAGAGCGGCAGCGCAGGAAGCAGTAGCGAATTGCCCTGGTCCAAATCATCACCGGTTATATGATCCATGGATGGAGTTCTTGGAGTGCTTGGTTGAGCTGGGGAATTTTGGGACGATGAAGCGCCCTGGTTTTGAGAGTTGCAAGTCTCTGAGAAGTCAGCTGCCATGTTTATAGATAGCGATAGGTAGTAAGTTAGCCAGTGAAATATCCTGTTCCAGCTAATATCAGCTCATAGCCAAAAGATCCAGACCTCAGTTGATATTTGTGATTTGATATCAAGTGTGGTTGGATTTCAAATTCTGCCATTTTCTCACTTTGTCACAAAATCCTTATCAGAAATTTGGTTAGACACTAAATGGCTGGCTCGGGCTTATTAAGGACACCGACACATAACATACGAGACCATAAGCACCAAAGTATGGGGAGACAATACAACAGAAAAGACTCATCACACACACTACAAACCACAATAAGGTCAAATTATTATAACGTTGGAAGACTTTTATTGATTGGTCATTAATCTCAACATATTAATTGATTGTAAAAAGCAGAAAACACAACTGATAAGTATAAACTTTGCAAGCAGAAAGGGAAAACGAAAACACGAATCATTATTTAATATATGTATATGTATATGACTTGTGATGTGACGGAAATGGAAACGAAATGTAGTTTGTAATTTTGTATTGTATATGAAATCATGCTATTTCTTACTCTTGAATAACTTTGACCATCCATTTTGCTTTGGTGGATGTGGATCATAATCAGTCATCTCAGGCTCAATCCCACAAGGACCTTTGACGTACTTTGTTCCATGTGAATGATGTTTTGAGTATTTTTTTGTAGTTGTGGTTGATGTGAAAGTTTTGGATTTTGCAATTGGAGAGATTGGAGATGGTGAATTCAAGCTTGAATTTGAATTATTATCCGTGAGAGAGCTTGATATTGACGAGGATGAATTTGAGTGATGAATTTTGATATGGTATTTATTTAAGAAATTGGATATTGTGGAGATTGGTGTATTCGATCTTGATTTCAAAGATTCGTCAGATGAATTATTTGGCATTGGGATTGATATTTGATGCAGAGATTTTGTGGTTTTCAAAGGAGGTAAATCTCTCTTTACTGAGCTCTTCTCTTGTGCAGATTTAGAGGAAAGTTGAGATTCGTGAGATTTGACTTTCGATGCAGACGATGTATTAGTGGTGAGTTTCAATTTATCCATTTGTTTGATTATTTTGCTATTGTCCTTATTGATCAAATTTTCTTGATCAACCAAAAAATTATAATAGATATTTTCTCTTAGTAATTGTAAAACAGCATTTTTGGCTGGTAATAAAGTCAACGGAGAATGATATAATACTTTGTTATTTTCATACTCTTTTAACAAACTTGAATAAACAGTATCTGGTAAATTGATTTGATATGGCGAATTATTGATAACATAGTCAGTAATGATGTTTTCAAACTTTTGCTGCAATTCAACTTTGTATTGCCCAGCTAATTCTTGTTGTTCCAGAGCTTCATTCAGCTCTTTATTATCATCTGTATCAGACAAATCTCCATGGCAGTGACACTCACTATTATTCTCACAAATGTACGAAGGTTTGAAAAGAGAGTCCCAAGTATCAGTAGAACTTTTCTTGAATTTGATGCTTTTGCTTGGAGAACTTGATCTGTTCGCTGGTGAATAAGTGGTTGGGAAAGTGGCCGATCCATCATCAAGATCTTGATTCACAAACGAATTACAGTCAAAATCATCTCCAGATTTTAGGATCTTCGGTAGTGACAATTCTTGAACCAACTTATCCAAATCTTTATCACTTAACACATGCGCTGGATTTGACGCGGATGTTATTGGGGATGTTGGGTCCTCCTCTGTAGAGGAAGCGCTTAAAGGTGGTTGCCGTTGTACTTGAAAATCTGGCGATGGGGGAGATGTGGATTTAGAGAAATCTTCTTCCACGATGGAAGGATGACGATTCGATCTTCTTGAGTTCATTGTTCGTATCGTCGCCACTGATTGTTTTCTTGAATTGATATGTGCTGATACTGGTGTTGAGTTCAGGTCAATGTCCTCTTTACATCTCAATATTGATGATTGTCTTTTAAAAGTTTTATTCCATATTTTCTCATAATGATAAATCTCTATCAAGAATTTAAGATTCTCTTGACAATGAGAAGCGTTTATGAAATCTTGAAATTTCTCATAGGAATAGTATTTTGGTTCACCTTGAGTCTGTGCTGAAGGTTGGATATCTTGTACCGATTCATTCAACTTGGCATAGTAATTTTCACAACACTGGTTTATCAAGCTCTCCAAACTTGGAACATTTTTGGAAGGCATGGCTTTCTGTTTTTGATGGGACCCCTATGCAACGCGGTCCTCTTTTTTTTTGGTCTATCCCAGCTTTTAAATAAAGCCTTGCTTGTTTTATATCTTCCACACTAGCTTAGCTTTTCCGCAAACTTGAAGTCTCAAATTATTATATCGAGAATGTCAAATGACTTTATCGAATGCTTTTAGGAAAGTGAGCGAGTGGGCGTAACGAGGCTGGTATTTTTAGTCGCTGAACAGCTGTTATTTGAAAGGTGTTGTTGAAGATTTGGTTCGTACTATGATGATGGTAATACTCAAAGACCACTGGAACATTTAGTAACAATGAATTTGCTTCAGTTTTAAAGCTTTTCAATGTTGACAGTTTTGCTGATTTTTCAGATGTTTTTTGCAGTAAGAAAAAGAAATTTTACCAACCAGCAATACTGGAGCTGTCGAACAAAACGACAAACAAATTGACAAATAGATTTGTGTGAATAACGTTGATGATTGTCAGTGGGATTGTACCGAAAACGGGAAGATACGTTGTGGGAATATATGATCTGCGTGGTCGTTATACATGTATGTGCTCTACAAAATAAAAATATTCACAACGCTCGCTAAACTCTTGACCATCACACCGACCACAACGCCGTCACACTCCAGTCTCCAAGTCTCCATCCTCCATATAATATCTGTCGACGCTCCAGTTCCTATTCCTTCATGCACATGGGCTTAAACCTTGTCCTTTGACATTAACAGGTGCTTCGATATGGCAGCGACAATTTCCATCAGGTTAAGGATCCTTCTTTGCAGATGATTAGCAGTCGATTTTTTTTTCTAGAAAGAAATCGGAATCCATACAGTTGACAACCAAAATACACTTGAACATGATCTTGCCGGTAAGACATAAGCAGATCAAACACATGGCAAAGATTCATAGATATACAGCTCACCCAACGCTACTGCAACATAATAATCTCGTTGTTTTTCAGTGAAAAGTGTTGGAAAACATCGGACACTGTGTGCTCCTAATGGCCCCAGTAATGAGCGCAGCCCAGCAACGCAAGATCAAGTGATTTAATTATTCTCACCTCAAACAAAACCAAAGATTTATCTCCAATCAATGATACGAACTGGAATCACAAGCTCACCTGGTTATTGATTCAGAAATATACTACAGCAAATCGCATGTTATAGACTTCTTTAGCCTTCTACGACCGACCGATACATCTGTGATATTATAGGTTGAAGGTCTTGTACCGATCAAGTTTACCCCAACTCAACCAACATTTGTATACATTTCTTTTAACTATATATAGTAATCTTTTTTTTTCAAACAAACTTCAAACTTCAAACTTCGATTGTCTATGTGAAAAGTGCTATAACGCCAACGTCATTTATATACGATTGATAATGCGGGAAAATAACCATCGAACCTACAGTATCCTGTAAACTAGATATCTACATAATCGTATCTTCATCCTAACATCTTCAAATCATTCATATTCTTCATAAATTGTATATATAGTCCATCGATTTCTGGCTGGCCCTCATGATTAAAGTTCCCCAATATCATTACCCCGAAAACAACTTAACCCACAACAAACGTCTAATTTTCGCCGAGATTTAAGCTCAGCTCTGAATGTTTGTCCCTGCAGCTGTAGCTCTTGTTCTCACCGATCATGGGCGCTAGCCTTCAACAGATCAATCGGGAGTAAGATATGACTCTTCACATGATACTGGTGATAATATCTCAGCTTTTCAAAATCATTCATCGACTTATACCCAATACTGAAAATTGTTGCTCAAGAGTTTGCAGATTTGGTGATTTGTTACCTTCAAACCCTGAATCCAGCTCCATTTTCTCCTTGGGGCTGAAATAACCATTCAGATCTTGATCATATTGTTTTTTGAACCTTAGAGAATTTTTCAATTCTTTGATCTTTACTTCCCATTTCTTGAAATGATTTTTTTTCTTGGTTTCTAATGATGTCAAATCTTTAAAACTTAACCATCCACCTTGTTTTAAAGTCGATAACGTCTTGTCAAATTCTTGTTGTTCCTTTTGTTGGAAAAGTTCGAAAAACTTAATCTTATCCTCAGTGGTTTTCGGTAGTTGTTTTTCATTTGGTATTTCAACACTAACTTCAAATCTCTCATCGATTGTTATGGTTGGTGAGCATTCAATCGAACTAAACTCTTTTTCGAGTATTTTACCCTTTTCACGAATGGGTGTCACTGTGGTGCTGTCAAATGTCCTCGTTGTTGTATTCACAGGCGTTTGTATTTCATTATTTGAAGCATAATCCAATGCTTTTGGTGTCATCATCCCCGTTGGTGTAGTGGCCTTATTTGAGCCTGCTCTAGATCTATGCATTGAGCCCGGAGTTGCAGTAATCACTTGTTCTAAAGAGTGTGTTCTGCTATGGAATGAGCTATTGTTATCATCATAAAATACAGCACTGTTTTTCCCATTGGAGCCCACATTGGATCCAGAATTGTTATCTTCAAGATGTGGCAGTGGAGGTAACAAACCTTGACGCTCAGGTATATCTTGATTCAGATCCTGCTGTGTCAATGTCTGATTTTCATTTCCTGGTTCTTCACCACCTGATAAGTCACCATTACTTGATTCATGCTGGTCAACGTATACGTGAAGCCCGCTATTTGCCAAACTCATGGAGTATCACAAATTTTTGGTATGAGATTTGAGTTGTCTGTTGTCTCTGGTATATTTTGCATATAACGGATGAACCCCTTAAACTTATTCTCCTGTATATGCCTGCCAAAGGATCTGGAGATCTAGCACCCTTCTTTTTTATCTTAATGAAATAATTTGGACACCTTCAAATCGAGCTATTTTGAGAGATCTGATTTGGAGCGTTAAACTTAATACACCAATAAGTCTTACGTTTATTGAATAGAGCTCCTTGCAACAATCGTTTCACAAGTTATGTACGACTGTTAGAGATGTATCTGTTGAAAGCCAGAGCTTCAGGTCTATCACCGCCTTAATGAGATCTCAACTAATCACCGAGTCTAGCTTTATTGCACTTTTACCACACTGGAATCAAGATGAAGGCGCAGATGGAGATGGAGTTGCCGAATGATCCTATTTAGGGAGCTCTGTGTGTATATGGTATGATATGTGTTTTGGTGGAGCGATTAATAAGGATGGTGGGTATAAATTGAAGAAATTTGAGAAAGCAGCACAGATGTGGTGGTACTTCAGGTGAGCTATCTCGAGGTCTGGATCTTGGATCGACGATAATTTTCAATGTTGAAAGATGTGGACCTTTTCCCTTTGTATTATGCGATAACAGCGGGCTTGGAATCCGTAAAGATGGTGTTTTTTTATGTGATACGTTCAACCGTTTGAAGCAGACTTTCCTACAATCAAAACAATCGAAATTTAGCTCAACCATTCAGCTTTTTGCTACAGAATTTCGTTCTCAATCGACAAATCGAGAAACTGATTCAATATTTCTCGCTTGGAACCTTTCGCGAATTTCCATTTCGCTTTTTTTTTTGGAACGTTTTTGGCGGTCTGGAATCTCGGTGGTGTTCGGATTGGGCAGATCGTTTCCTGATTTGGTTTGTGTGGTGATACAAGTAGTTGATAATTGAATCCATAAATATAAACATTAATAATTAGGACTCAAGTATACAAGTTAGCCAATAGTTCGTTAATCATGCTGGTATACTCGAAAAATTCGTTCTTCACATCTTGATCTGTGGAGTGGTCGTAATTGTACTTCAACTCATCTTTATATCCTGTTAGTACTTGTTCAAGTTTTTCCAAGTTGAAATGCTTCATATGGATCATATCATTCTTCAACTTCTCATCTTCTATCAATAACCATGCTTTGAAGATACTAATCTGCTGCAAGATATCCAACCCATTCTCAATTTTTTCCAAGTACAGTTCATTAAATTTGAAACTTCCATCAAGTTTAAAAACATTTTGTTCATATCTTGATTCGATTTTCAAAATCACATTCAAACTTTTATAATTTTTTGTAACCAACTTATTTATCAACCTTATTCTTTGATCTGAGTTGAAAGGTAAGAAAATTATTAATTTGACCAAAATCTTCATGATTTGATAAACTCCATCACGATCTTTCAATTTGCTCAAAATCTTGAAGACATGATTCAAAAAAAAATTGGAATCTATGATTGAAATGGATAAATCAACATTATTTGTATCGTTTATACTTTCAATTAGATAGTTTGAAACACGAACAAACGTTTTAAACCCCCATTCTCCATTCTTAATCAAAATCAACAACAATTGAAACCCTTCATGTTGTAATAGTATTTGTTGACCTTCTCTGTGACTTATCAAGATATTTAATATGGAGATACCAGTCTCAATAAAATTTTCCTGAGTTGAACCATCTTCAGGTTCCTTATTTGTGAAATGTGACAACTGAACTAAAAACACTTCAATGTAAAAATTATGTTGGGAAATAAACCTTACTGGATCCCAACTTACAATTTTGTATAGATAATCATTGATCAACTCATGTAAATATGCAATCTCATCCACGGTCCTCACTTGGCGTACGGTATCAATCAAAACATCGGTGAAGTCATCCATCCCAATTAACGATTTCTGTATACTGCCTTCAATACCTTCATAGTTCGTCAACTCGTTGAAAATATTCATTATTGTTATTTTGGCCTCAACATCTTCAACTTGTTGGAAATAATTTGTCAAGAATTCCAAAATTTGATGTTTAAATATATAATCAATCAAATCCAATTGATCGTTTTCGAATTCCGAATCTATCAAATCATTGAACACCAATATGAATTGGTTTATTATATCTTGATTAGGATGTGATATCAATTCTTCCAATGAGCCCGCATTTAGTCGGATGAAGTCGTTAAAAAGCGGTATATCGCCTAATGTTATATTTGATATTTGTTTGATCAAACCATTTAGGTGAACTTCAGAATCCAAAAACCTATTTGAAGATGGTTGTTAGTGATGATTCCATTAGTTCAACTAGATCATAAGTATACTCACTTCAAGGGATCATTTGGATATTTAATACGAACCGCTGAATTATCCTTTATCGCAACTCTTAGTTGTTTAGACAGGTTCTCCAACCATTCTAGATCATATGCTTCTGGCTTGAGTTTCTCCACTGGAGCAGCCTTGATGTATTCCAAAATCTTTTCCTGCTGTTGTTGTTGAAGTAAAGCCGATTCGTCAATCTTTCTTCTTTTAAACTAAAGCATCGATTTGTTAGTGTCTTGTTTTGGTTGGTATGGAGATGGAAATTTGCGAATATATGCGCTTGTCTACTCACGTCGGACATGGTGTCTTCCCACTGTTTGCGGTGTTGTGTCTTGTGTTTTGGAGGAGATATATGAAATTGCAGTACTTCAAAACAACATTCAACAACAATTTAGTTTATCAACCCAGTAAATTCTTGCCAATTTGTTTAAATTGTGCTAATTTTTTTGTTTAAGGTAAAAAATTATTCTTCTTTGGGCTTCCGAGTCTAGATTATTCGGAAGCTGGCGGCACGGTTGACGTTGGCAGACCCTAAATGGCTGTCCAGTAATCTAGCTCTACAATGGCTGACCACCGCGCTGCATCTCACCGATTGTTAGCTGATCCTGTTGATGCTAGATCTGGGTTTGCTAGTGCAATTGTGACATGATACACGAGAAGCCTGTACCTACGAACGTCTATCACTCATCTCCCAGGCATGCCCGCCAAAGTACGAGCCCTAAGGCGAGCAGGGCTCCATTGATGATCTTTGTTCCTGGGAATCCTGGGCTCGCTGGTTATTATACACGGTACTTTGAGCTCCTAAGTGAACGGTTCCCAACGTTCGAGATCTTGGGAATCTCTCATGCTGGACATGATATACCATCGGATCAACAATCGTCGCATACAGGCTTAAGAGTGTTTTCGTTAGCGGATCAGATAGATCACAAGATTTCTGTGATTGAGGATTTCCTAGAGGGAAACGCCGACACTAGAGATCGGGATGTTTTAATCATGGGACATTCCGTAGGTACATGGATGATAGAAAGAATCGTGCTGAAACTTAGTGACAAAGTAAACATTAGATTTATTGGACTGTTAACACCAACCGTCATTGATATTCATAAATCGGAAAAGGGACAGATTCTTTATCCCCTTGTCAAAATTTTCCCATATTTGAACACCATTGTCTCAACGTTTAGTCAAGTATTGAACTGGCCTTCATTATCTACAATAAGAAACTTTGCCCTGAGTCAGGTGTTGAACAACCCACCACAACATGCGTTTGATGCTACTCATTCATTCATATCAAATAGCGAACACGTACGTCAATCATTAGGACTAGCCACTGAAGAAATGCATAAGATTCAAGGCGATTGGGAATTTTTTCAAAAATTCTTAAACACAACTAGATCCATCCCATTGTGGGTTTATTTCAGTAATGTTGATCACTGGGTTAACAATGAGACACAAGCCCAGCTCATCAAAGTTTTGAATGTTGAACGCCCCGATGCTAAAGTCGAAACAAGTGATACCATTGTTCATAGTTTTTGTGTGAAACAAAGTGAAGAGTTTGCAGAAATAACAGCAAGAGCTATCGATGAGCTGTACTATGATGTAAAACCAGCCCTAGACAACAGTGATTGATCGATTCATAAAGTTCCTAATATTCATAGACAAATTATACATTATATTAAGTGGTCATAGTATTATAGATTACAACATTGCTTGCAAAAATTTCAGTTCCCCTAAAGTTTCAATTTTGTTATCATTTCATATCAAATTCGTAAGTGTTGATTTGGGGAACTTCATCCAAATCATCCGAAGAGTGTAAATTTTTCTCAATATAAGAAATATGTCCCTTTTTATCCACCAAAATCACAGTTTGAGTTCTAGTTCCATAATATTCACCGGCAAGAACGTTATTCCGATTATAATCTCTTACTTTGAGAGGTGGTACAAATATAGTGTTTCTTATGTTAGCGAAATTGCCCTGGAAATCATCCGTAATATTTTGCAATGTATTATGTGAAAGTAAATCAAATAAATCCGCTACTAATTCATCTTTAGATTGTGGAGATGTTGTGGAGCTGTTATACTTGAGTGTGATGTCCATGAGTAATTGCTCACCAAGTCTTACTTTCTCCCATGGCTCATCAAATGAAGAGTTGGAAAGTCCATGGTATTCATTCCTCGTGGTGAAGATTTTGAAATCTGAGCTGTTCTTATTGGAAATAATGTCAAATGAATTCGAGCTTAGATCACCAAACAACAAGTTAAATCCGCCAATCTTTTGTAATAACTCACCATCATTATACTTATTGCTCAATTCATTCAAAAATTGACTTCTTGTTTGTGATTCAGAAACAACATAGTCTTGCGGTAAGACGCCCCTGGAAACCGGATTGATAAACTCTTTGATCCCTTCTCTGAAATTTACCAAGATTGCAAACTTGTTTGTCTCAGGATTAAGAGCCACCCAAGTACCATGGTCTTTCCTAGCTAGATCTAATGGTGATAGTATAATTGTGTGATCATATTCATGAAACGTAGCGGGTTGTGTCGCTCTTCTGTAATACTCGTCTCTATTGGACAGGAGGATGAACTGATAGTCCTTATTGGCGTTGGTAGTAAGTAGGATGCACATTCTTATCCAAACCTTTGAGTGGCGTCAGGGACTTGAAGTGGATGATGGGAAGTAAACAGGTCTTCTGAACAATAGAATCGTTAATAATTCCACTACAGAAAAGAAAAAAACTGGGGTCCTTTTTAGTGGCCACCAAAAATTCCAAAAAGCTACAGAGATCACGACAATTTCCAAGTAACAGTGAATATTGTGTATTGCTAGCCAAAAGTATAACAAGCTTTATACAATCTAAGTGAAAATATTCTTAAGCTTATGTAGAAAACCTTTCCCATTATTTTGCTTCTCTAGTGCCCTTCTATTCCTCTCCACAGCCTTATCAAGCTTCTCCTTTGTCAGCCCACTTTCCCCAGCCTGATGCCCACCAGGAACCTTTTCAGCGTTGGTACTTTTTGCTCTTGATCTTGATTTCTGTAATGATAGCGCAGTTGTTGATGCCACCAAACCAGTGTCTGTTTCCACTTGGTACTCTTCTGGGAATACCGCATTGTCTTCATATCCTACTGGATTCACAACATCATGTTGCGGAATGTCTCCCTGTGTGATCTTTCTCTCTAGTTCATGTAATGATTCAGTCTTGCTTATTCTTGCGCTTGGGTTTGTTTCTTTCAAAGGGTGGTCGTCATATGCCTTGGTGTCCTGAGCTTGGTCTTCGTTGTCTGATAGTTGGGAGTCAATGTCCGGCAAGTCGTATGTGTCTAAGGGACTAGCCATCTTCTAATGATTCTATGTGTACGGCGGTGATTGATGGAGTAAGACAAGTGAATCTCTATGTATTAGTTCAGGTATTAAATTATATATAGCGATAAGATCATGAGATTATTTAGCTTCTTGCACTAATTCACCAGCCGTTATAAAGTCAGATGCTTTTGGTGTCACAAGTTCGCGGCTTTATTATTTATTTTACGCACGGCCCGGCCCGCGTTGATATATCACCACTTATATGTCAACTATTACCACCGTTATTATCAACATTATCAGCTGTCAAATCCCCCGTATCAGGTGGAGATCAGCGTGTAGCCAGCAACGTTTTCGAATCTTTCGTCATTAGCCTTAACAATCACCATCAGTAGCTCGTTATATAGTTCCAGCTTGTGTTGCTTCAAGTTGTTCAACTTGTCATTGTTCAAGAACCAAACAACAGATTGGCTCTTTGCTCTAATTAGCGATTTGTATCGATCTTTCCTAATGACTTCGTCAGTGAATCTTCCAATGATTGTTCTTGGTAGCAAGGTCTCATAGATATTTGCGCTTTGGTTAATATAATATGTAACTGTCAAAACACCACTTTCAACAAGGATCAGGAACGAGTCCTTTGGGTTTATTTGAAATTCCTGGTCTGCATCAACAACCTCTTTGTCGAAAAAAGGTGCTAGTGGTTTCCAAAACGATTCATCCTTACCTGAAACACCTTGTAAGGCAAATAATAACAATGGAATTGGTTCTTTTAGATCGGATAAGGTTGTTAAAGGCGGCTCTTCACGCTCGATTATCGTGGACTCCTTCTTGTTGAATTTTCTGGCTTCTTTGATAAAATTGTTGTTTCTTGGGGTATTTATAGGTAAAACATTATTCTGAGCTGGAGCTTGTGATTGATTATCAGATTCACCACCTTGGCTTGTTGGGATTGAAACTGAGGATTCCAAGTTCCTGTATTTTTGATATTGCTTGAACTTGGTCAAAAATTCATTCTCACACCATTCCAATGATGCATTCAAATCTTGGAAAACCTGTAATTTCGTAATCATATATGCTTGCTCATGATCAAACAAGCCAACGTTTTTCAATGACGTTAAGATCTTGTCTTTATCACCAATGGAAATAATTAAATATGCGTTTTGTTCAATGACAAAGCTTTTGATCCTATTCAACCCTTCAGCTGCACTGAAATCAATATTCAGCACATTTTTGAAATCCAAAATCAAATATCTAATTGGTGTCTCGTGTAAATTATCACCATCGAATAATCCTCTGACAGTTTTTTCAATTTTACCAATAGTCCCGAAAAATAGAAAACTTTGTAGTTTTAAGACATAAATTTGTTTCCCAATTTTGCCCAAAAATTGTTTTTGTAAAGGATGTCTAATAACAGTCGATCTTGCAACTTCACCAGTGAATTGATTATAAATGATTGGAATCTTGGTGTTCTCATACAAGAAGTGAAAACTAGCAATAATCACACCAACAACGATACCAACAACGAAATCGTAAACACCCATCGTCAAGACAATTGTCAAAATGGTCAAATACTCTACAATGGAAACTCTCGACCATGTATCCCAAAGCGCCTCTTTCAACAACTCGTAGCCCAATAAGAAAATTAACGATCCAACAACACAAACTGGGATGAATCCAATGACAACTGGCCCAGCTAGTAAAATTAAAAAAGTAGCAATAGCTAATAATAGTCCAGAAACACGAGAATCAGCACCGGCACGGATGAATAACAGACTATTGGTGTAAACCAAATAATTTTGGATTGATCCAATACAGCCACTCACCAGATTGGAGATACCATGAGCAATCAACTCACGATCAACGTCAATATTATCTTGCTTTGTAGAGACAGCGAGTGCAGGAACATTGATTGGTACATGTAGAATACCGAAGAAAGTCAACGCAAGCATCGATGGGACTTGTTTCAACACAATGACCCATTCAACTATTTTGAAATTATAGAGCTTATAAAATTCATACCATGCTTCATTTTGAGCATCTTGACCCCCTGAACCCGATGAAAACATGTATCCATTCTCTCTGGAAGATTTCAAGTCCCATGATGGGATGAGTATAATCAATATATGCGTGATGGCAAAGACTGAGATGAAATAGGATGGGAGGATTAAAGAATTATGATTAAAATGTTGCAAAATCACCAAGCCTGCTGCTAAAAAAATCGGTAGGAAAGTTTTGATGAAAATTTCTCCTTGGAATAACAATTTGATGTACTCCCAGGTATATTCGAATTTCCCCAATCTTGAACTTATTTCAATTCCAGTAATAACCAAAAAAAAACCAACACCACCAATACATCCAATCAAAATATGACGTGGGAAAAATCCAACAATTTGTCCCAGTTTGAATTTTCCTAATAATAAAAACACAAGCCCTGTGAATACAGAGCTCACGGCATATGTAGTGATTGTTGTGGATATGATCTTATCTGGGTATTCTTCTCCAATCTCATGCATTATACTAAGGGCCATTCCATGGAAAAACGGTGTAACTTCAATCATCTCACTTCCTACACCTGAGCCAAAAGCTGAACCACCTAATGAGTAAACCAATTGTGAAACAACACAGGAGACATAAAACATGGATAATCCCGCCGAGCCTAAATGAGAAAACACTTGTTCAGTTATAGGGAAGATGATCATACCATAAGATAGACCATCCAAGATATTTAAAAGAAGGCCCAATATCACAGCAGGAATGTATCCCACTAGTTTTAATGGTTTGAAATCTGCCATCGATATATTGTCATTCAATGAATGCTTATGTTGTTGTTGTCTCTTTGATTGTGCTTCCATGTCATGGTCATAATAGTATGGGGTGGTTGTAGGATCTTGGATCAAAGATGATGTTTCATTAGGTTCCTCAAGTATGCTATTCTCCAATATGGTGTCATCTTGTTCATCACCAAATAAATCATCATCATTGGCGATTGTTGCAGTTTGTTCATGGAGAGAGGTATTATTATTCAGAATTGCAGTTTCACTGGGTTGTTGTCTCAGCTGCTTATAACTCCCAACAAAGCTTCTTCCCAAATATTGACTATTGTCATGAGCTGTGTTCCCATATGAAGATGATAAACCTAATGATATGGATAGGGCTCCTGATAATGAATGTGTTCGATGTTTTTGAGATTGGAAGCCATAAGCCTTAGGCGAGCTGCTCTGGTCTGACATTTCCTCGATCGATTCTTCTTCTTCTTCGATATATTAACGATCCAGAGCCAATACCACTAGAGTCAGCACAGCCAGTCACGTAGATCCAGCGTCTACTTGTGTTTGTTCTTGGTTCCTGGTCTTGCTGCTAAGCGAGGAGTATGACTATTTATGCTTTTGGTTTATCTGAGCATCTGGTTATGACACCGCAAGTAAAAAAATTGTCAAATGAGCGCCGCGCACTGGAAAACTCGAGACGATAAGGATGTTGTTGGCACGCAGCACCTGGCAGACTGGTGGATCGACCAATGAAAGCTGTTGAAGTTGGTCTTTGAAGGCAGACTCTAGAGGTATTGACGTTCGAGTTGACTAGAATGGGCTCGGATGGGATACATATGGAGTACGCTCCACTGTTGAACATGTTGTTAACTCTACAGCACTGCACGCCCTGCTGCCTCGAAGCCTTGTAGGACCTTGTCTTTACTGTCACAAATGTGTCAAATTCATCTGAAGGGGAGAAAGAGCGATTTGGAAATGCCAAAGAGTAATTGTAGCTTGACACTATAATGTCCGTGGTTGTATAGGGTTTGACTATGGGTGTTCGCTGATCTTGCATCCAGTATAGTCAACAATCGATTAACTTCTGTATTATAAAGCATATTTGGACTTATGTTTGAGCGAGTCAAAACATTCAAGAATTAGTTAAGAGCTGTCACTATACCGATCGAAAATATAGTGCCAGATTTAGGGTCAAACATGGTGTCAAATATAGATTTGAAGTGTAGATTATTTGTCTGGGAAGCCGAGTCGTTTGCGCAAAAGAGTATGCCAACTTCCTGATTCGTCAAAGAGTGCAAATTTGCGAGAATTCAGCACAGCGATCGACAAATCAGGAAACTAACGCGCCAAAGTTCAAGACGATCCTGCAATATTCCCTAATTAGGCAAAATTTCGCTTACAAGGTCTTTTTTTTCGTTTATTTCTCGCGAACGGTGTTTTTTTTCCCAGTGAGGAATTCGAATCCATACCTGAAGAACTCTTCAAAATTGGTAGTTCAAAGCTTCTCGAGCATAAAGGCCTGAAGTTTCAGTTATAAAAGACAATTGATCCTCAATCCTTTTGATCTCAGCTGTTGCTTTACCCTTCACGTCAGTTATCAATCCAACATGAGTCTTCCAATTGCTGCTGTTGCCATTGCCTTGGTTGCAGTCGTTGTATCTTACTTCTTCTTGTCAGGTTCGAAAAAACAACGTATAGTGTTGAATAAAGAACAATTTCAAAAATTCCCTTTGATCCAAAAGACTATTTTGTCACATAACTCAGGTGTCTATAGATTTGGTCTTCCAAATTCTGACGATGTTTTAGGTCTACCTATCGGCCAACACATTTCAATCTCTGCTACTATCAATGGTAAGGATATCGTCAGATCTTACACCCCAACTTCCTCAGATGCTGAAAAAGGTTACTTTGACCTATTGATTAAATCTTACCCAACAGGTAACATCTCTAAATATATTGCCGAGTTAAAGATTGGTGATTCAATTGATGTTAGAGGTCCAAAGGGTTTCTTCGAATACACCCCAAACATGGCCACCCATTTCGGTATGGTTGCAGGTGGTACTGGTATCACCCCAATGTATCAAATCATTAATGCCATCATTTCAAACCCAGCCGATAAGACTCAAGTCCAATTGATTTACGGTAACCAAACTGAAGCTGATATCTTGTTGAAAAAAGAACTAGACCATATTGTTGCCAACCATCCACAAATCAAAGTCCACTACCTATTAGATAAGCCAGAAGAAAACTGGACCGGTGGTGTTGGTTACGTTACTCCAGAAGTGTTACAAAAACATGCTCCAGCTGCTACTCCAAAGACTCAATTATTGTTATGTGGTCCTCCACCAATGGTCAACTCTGTTAAAAAAGCTGCTGTTAACTTTGGGTTCCAAAAGGCTAAACCAGTTTCTAAAGCCGGTGACCAAATTTTTGTCTTTTGAGTTATTTTTTGTAATTTTTAATTTCATTACCAAACCTACATCTAACATACTTAATAAATTTTCAAGTTCATGATCATGTCACATTTTCAATTTCCTACAGCTAAAAATGTATTGTAATCTATTCATATCTTTTTGTAATATTATCAAGTTTCAATCTATTGAAATTAGTAATACATAAGGTTCTATTTATGTTAATGATAGTACTTCTACCACAATAAGATTTATTCTTGTAATTTCAATTGTGAAATTCTTTCGTTCAATATTGGAACTGATTGCTGTTCTAGTAGTTTACAATGGATCGATTGTAAAGCTTTTCTAGCATTCTTTTCGTCAATAACAGCACTAATATTGATTTCATTAGCACCTTGAGAAATCATTTCGATATTAATATTTTGCTCAGCCAAGGTGGAAAACATAGTGGAAGCAACACCAATGAATTGCTTCATATGTTTACCGACTAATGAAACAATGGCCATCTTTTTGGTGACATCAACAGTACCTAATTTTCTCAATTCAGCGACGGCTTCTTTCAAGTCTCTTGCAGAGTTTTCATCATCTGAATGTTGTAGAGCCATAGAAACATGTACTTCTGATGTTGAAATCAAATCAACAACTAATTTGAATTTATCCAAAGTTGAGAAAATATGAGCCAAGAAACCATGGGAAAGGGTTTTTTTATTCGAATGGACATTCAAAACTATGATATCATGTTTTGTAGTGATGGCAGTGGCTGTTCTTGTCTTAGTGAACACACTTGATGGTAATTGGGAGGTACTGATTGGAGGATGTGGTGGAGTTTCTTCACCTTTTCTACTAACATCATCTGGATAAATAATGGTACCTTGACCAGTTGGATTTTCAACATTTTTGATCCTGATTGGGATTTTAGCCTTTATAACTTGTTCCATGGTGAATGGGTGAATGACTTCTGAGCCATAATAGGTCAATTCGGCAGCTTCTTCTGGAGTAACAGAGGCCAACAATCTAGCAGCTGGAACTTTACGTGGATCAGCGGTAAAAATACCATCAACTTCCTTCCACACTTGCAATTCGTCAGCATTGATACCAACAGCAATCAATGCGGCACACAAGTCAGTGTAACCTCTACCAACACCATTCAATAACCCACCAGGTACTATACCAAAGTAACCAGTCAACACTGGAACTATATTTTGATGTTGAAGTTCTTGCACTTTAGCACTCAATAAGGCAGTTAAGTCTTCATAGAAGGCATTGTCGAAACCTGATCTAGAAATGTCATAACCTGGGGCAATGACTAGAGACAAATCAACGTATTGGGCTTTAATTCCACGATCATTAAACAGAGCAGCCATGAACAAACAACTCAATTTTTCACCTGCAGACATAATTGAGTCCAAGGTTCTTGATGAGATTTCCCCAATGATTTGAGAAGCATGTAACAATTTTAAGACTTGATCACATTCATAATTTGTATCCTTTATGAGTTTTTCTTGTAAATCTTTGTCAGTGATCTTGGTTTTAGCGTTTTGAACATGGTCTTCCCTGACAACTTCCAATATAGCTTCATAATCACCATCAATTGAAGCCAAATCGGCAGATCTCAGTAGTCTTGAAGTGGTACCTTCACTTTTAGTTTTAGATGAACGGGCTGAGCACACAACAGCGACTTTATTGGTTTGTGAGTAAACCTTTACTATATCATCGGCGATTTTTTCAGGAAATTTACCAACACTGGTACCACCGAATTTTTGGACAATCCATCCACCTGAAGTGAATGAGGACGATAATGAGACTGTTGACATGATTGACTGAATATGCCGCGATCAATTCCTTGAAATTTTTGCTTCAACGAAAACCCTTGATATAATTATGTCTAGGTGAGCTATTTGAGATGATGTCAAAAATTGAATCTCTTTTAGCTTATTATGCACTGTAAAGAAAAAAAAAATGAATCATCATTGTGTCTCTTATCAAAACAGCTATGTACACGTGATACAGCCTACGGAACTGCCAGAAAATGGACCGGAATTTGCTTGAGATATATTTAAAACTGGCTTAACGTGTATCTTTGATATTGATTGTTGATCTTGTACTATCTTTGATCCTAAAACTGTGTGATCACGAGTATAAGTCCGTGTCTCTGGCTGTTAGGATGAAGGAGAACTATGGTATTGTGATAGACTCTGGGTCATCTGGATCAAGAATACAAATTTATAGATGGGAGAATCCTGAGCAGCTTGCAGCTAATAAATCAACTGAACCCTTGAAGCTAAAATCAGTCCCTCAGATCTATCAAGAAGAAACATGGACTTCCAAGACCAGTCCTGGCGTGTCAACGTTTGGCGATAAACCTTCGAAAGTGTGGGACGATCATTATGAACCACTTATAGAGTATGCAGAGAAAATTATACCGCGTGATAATTGGAAGGATACCCCAATCTTTGTTTTGGCTACAGCCGGTGTCAGATTATTACCAGAAAAGAAGAAGAGCAAGTTAATGCAAACTATATGCAAAGAAATCGGTAAGGAAAGTCATTTTAAACTGGACAATTGTGACGACCAAATCCAAATTATCGATGGGGAGACTGAAGGGATATATGGCTGGATAGGACTGAATTATTTAATGGGCCAGCTTGACAATTACGACAAAGGCAAAGAACATGGTTCTTATGGGTTCATGGATATGGGTGGTGCATCCACCCAGATATCATTTGTTCCAAACAAGAAGAGTGAAATTGAAAAGCACAGAGACGATATATCAACTGTATACCTAAGGAACGTCAACGGTGAAACACAACGTTGGGATGTTTTTGTTAGTACCTGGCTAGGATTTGGTGCTAATGAAGCCAGAAAAAGGTATTTGAATCAGTTGATCAACTTATTACCAGAACGGAACAATCCATCGACAGATGATGACTTCAACACTTTAACTTTGAACGACCCATGTCTACCAAAAAATGCCAAATACAAATATATGTATCAAGGTTTCAGTTATGATGTGAAAGGATCAGGTAATTACGAGCAATGTTTGAAGACGACTTATCCATTGTTATTGAAAAATTTACCTTGTACAGATGAACCTTGTCTTTTCAACGGTGTTCATGCCCCAGAAATTGATTTCTACAAGGATAAATTTGTTGGTGTTTCAGAATATTGGTACACCGCTAACGATGTTTTCAAGACTGGTGGTGAATATAGTTTTTTGAAATTCAGTGAAAAAGTCAAATTGTTTTGTGAGAGCGACTGGGCTGAGGTTGAAAAAAATAGCAAAAATGGCGATTACAATAATCTTCCCGACTCACTATTAATTGATGCATGTTTCAAAGCAAACTGGGTTTTGAACGTGCTTCACGAGGGCTTCAACCTTCCAAGAATTGACATAGAAGCTAAAATGCCTGATAAAGTTGTTGACGATTTTGATAATCACGTTCCTTTCCAAAGTGCGGGCACAATTAAAGGCTCTGAATTATCATGGACGTTAGGTAAAATCATATTATACGCTTCAAGTCAAATCAAACCATCAGTTAAAGACGATAAGACGGAAGTTGGTATTTTTCCAAGTGAAAACGAAGTAAAACTTGAGCAAAAAAGCTTCATCCCAGGTGGCATCAGTGCGAAGACTTCAACTGAACATAGAGATTATGACAGTTTGAACGCGTTCCCTGTGTTTTTCTTCTTTGCATTTGCAGCCGTTGCTCTTTATTTCTTTATATATAAAAGATCATCTCTTAGGAAGGTTCCGAACACACTTGCACAATTGGTATCAAAAGTCAGATCAAAATTCAACAACTACAGATACACGAAGCTCTCTACACAAGAAGCCTCAGATCTTGAAGAAGGTCTCGTAAGCGGCCAAACAAATGGGTCTTTGAGCAGACCTCAAAGTCCCTCTCTTGGGGGTGATACCGTTGCAGGATTGAGGACTAGAAGTTTGGTAAATTTGAATCAAGCTCAAAGTAAAAGTCCTTTACAACCAAAGAAAAATTATCAAGCTCCACCTTCATTTTTAGATTTTTCCAAATTTAATAGAGACGATTTGAAAAGAAGTGTTAGTGCTTCAGTTATAGGTTCAGAATAATCAATCAAAAATAAACTTATTTAATTTTTAGGATCCGTTCGTCTGAAAAAGGTTCACGAACATTGTACAATCAAACTTTCATGTGTATCATTTATTGTTCATTAAACACTTTTATATATACCGATCCGATATAAACCACTCAAAAAAAATTCCCCTATTGATAATAAAGTAATATATTGTGCTGCAGTTAGTATATGAAAATTACAGGACGAAATTTCACCATTTTCCAAAATCAACCACTCTTTGGAATATCTTCCATCTTAACTTTACCTTGTTCAACCCAGTTTGGATCGATCAATTCTTCCTTATTTTCATACAAGAATTTGTAACTTGTCTTTATAGTACCGTCACTAACACCCAATTTTTCAGCAATCTTTGCTGGTGCTAGATCAGCTTTGAAAATCAAAACGGTCATATAAATAACAGCTGCTGCGATAGTGATGGGTGATCTACCGGCCAAGACACCAACATCTTTACAACGTTTAGCGATATGTTCTGCAGCGTTCGACAATTGGATGGAAAGACCAAGGTGTGAACAGAATCTTCTGATAAGATCTTCTGCACTTGTTTGTGAAGATTGAATATTTTCCTGAGCCAGGTAGGTGGTGGTTGAGCTTTGATTCTTTTCTTCTAGAACCTTTTTGATAATAACAAAAACTCTTCCAATTTCTTTCTTTGGAACACGAGTTAAAGTACAAATTTCTTTAAAAGTTCTATCAACTTGAGCCTTCCTACACCCCACCACAATAACAGCAGCCATGATACTTTCTTGAGACTTACCTTTTAATGCCCTTTCGTCATGTGTCAATTTATAGGCTTGCTTAGCACCATCTTGAACGATTCTAGGTAGCTGAGCAGCATCACACATCATGGAGATTTTACCATAAGCGGATTGCAAAGCGTTATCCTTTCTATCCACTATACTTTTGCTTTGTGCTTTATTCAAATCTCTACCTGCTCTCGCATCCCCTTGACCATACCCAATCATTGTAGAAAGTTGGTTACCATCTAACAATGGATTACCAGCTTCACCAACACGACTTGGATCATCACCATTTTGATCATCATTACTGAATGTACGCCATTCTGATCTTGTGTCCACAATCTTGTTAGAAAGAACAAGCCCACACAAAGCACACACAACATCACCCTCTGCAAAACGCTCAGCTAACTCAGGAGGGAAAACTTTACACTCAGGACATGATAAAATAATATTTAAATCAGGACCTTCCCTCTTAGCAGCCATTGCCATGGTAGTTGATTGTTATTTCTGATTTCTAATCACTTCTGTCTTGCAACAAAATTGAGATATCAAAAACTTCGCAGTTGTATAGATTCAAGCCCAGGATAAATCAATATCTAGACTCTCGCAAATATAGTATCTGGTCAATACAACTTTCAGGCCGACAACACGTATATGGTTTGTTGGTGGTGGTGATGGTTCGAAAGCTTTCAATGTTGAAGATAAGTTGTTCCAGCTTTTTCTTTAATATTAGAAAGTTGCAAGAGGTCGGAAATGCTTAAATATCACTCCCTAGTCATGTGAAAGTGAGTCGGACCAGTTTTTTATCACGTGGTTAGGAGCACGGGTCGATGAGCCTGATAAATTTTTTTTTGATCTCTATACATAAATTGAATTTTTATGTGTGGGAGAGAGTATTAAGGAAGGAATAAACTAAACCATATAGCCAAGATGAGAATTAAGAGTATGTTGCAAAAATAACCCATGCTGTTATAATTCGGATTCACTAACTCATTATGTACAGAGCCAGTCAGTAAGAGAGGTACCACTCGTATGAGAGAAGGTATCAAGAAGAAGGCCGCTGCCCATAATAGAAAACAAAAAAAGTTGTCAAAGAAGGATGTTACATGGAGAAGTAAACAGAAAAAGGATCCAGGTATTCCTGCCAGTTTCCCATACAAAGATAGAATTGTTGCTGAGATTGAAGAGTCTAAAAGAGAACACGCTGAGGAAAAATTACGTCGTAAAGCTGAAAAGAAAGCACAATTGAAAGCGGCCGGTGAAAACCCAGATTTAGCTGAAGAAAGTGAAGATGATGAAGAAGAGGAAGGTGGTAATAGATTAAGTGCCTTGCTAGAGAGTGCACAACAAGCTGCCAGAGAATATGAGGGTGAAGAATCAGATGAAGAACTTGAGGATGATGAAAGCGACTTGGAAATTGTTGAATACGAATTGAGTGAAGATGAAGACGAGGACACAGACTTGGATAAATCTCGTAAGGCTTATGACAAGATTTTCAAAGCCGTGGTCGAAGCCTCAGATGTTGTCTTGTATGTTTTGGATGCCAGAGACCCTGAAGGTACTAGATCAAAGAAGGTTGAACAAGCTGTTTTACAAAGCCAAGGGAAGAGATTGATATTATTATTAAACAAAGTTGATTTGATTCCAACCGATGTCATGAACAAATGGTTAACCTTTTTGAAATCAAGTTTCCCAACCATTCCAATCAGAGCTGCACCAGGTGCAACTAACTCTAACTCATTCAACAAATCATTGTCTCAAACTACTACAGCCAACAACTTATTAACTGCATTGAAATCATACGCTGCTAAATCAAACTTGAAAAGATCTATTGTTACCGGTGTTATTGGTTACCCAAATGTTGGTAAATCATCCATCATCAACGCTTTGACCTCGCGTCATGGTGGTTCCTCAAAAGCTTGTCCAACCGGAAATCAAGCTGGTGTCACAACTGCATTAAGAGAAGTTAAAATCGATGGTAAATTGAAGGTATTAGATTCCCCAGGTATAGTTTTCCCTGCTGAAACCAAAAAGAAATCCAGAACTGAACAAGAAGCTCACTTAGCTTTACTAAGTGCCCTACCTCCTAAAAATATTACCGATCCTTTCCCAGCTATTGTTATGCTATTGAAAAGATTATCTAAATCTCCTGAAATGATTGAACACTTTAAAACTTTCTACCAATTACCACCATTACCAGATTCAGATGTTAATGAATTCGCCAAACAATTTTTGATCCACGTTGCTCGTAAAAGAGGTAGATTAGGAAAAGGTGGTATTCCAAACTTGAATAGTGCCGGTTTAAGTGTGTTGAATGATTGGAGAGATGGTAAGATTATTGGTTGGACTTTACCAAAATCATCTAAAGAAACAGCTGCTGATAGCTCTGCTTCAAAATCTTCAAGCTCCGCTCCACAAGGATCTTCAGAACAAACAACTATTGTCTCTCAATGGTCAAAGGAATTTGACCTAGATGGATTATTCGCAACCATAGATAATCAAAAGAATGATGACGCTATGGAAGAATAGACAAACAGAAATATATAGAGACCTGTACATTATAATATTACACGCACAATGGTTTGGTAAAATAACGTTATGCAGATGTGACCCGTAACAAAACGATATTAAATGTAGATAAATTTCCAATATTTACGCTTGATCTAGTTTTGAACTTCAACGTACAACAAAGCACCGATGAGCTCTACAAAATTGAGTCTCGGTGATAGGTTGTCGTATAGTGGCGAACTATGTACTGTAAGGTTTGTTGGCGAGATCCCAGCCTGGCCGAATGAGATCGCATTAGGTGTTGAATGGGATAATCAAAATAAAGGAAAGCATAATGGTTCTTACAAGGGCATCAAATATTTTGAAAGTAAGTTAAGAGCATTGGACTGCGAACAAGACTTTAGCTAACTTCATTGGCTCTAGCGATCGATGGATCCAACTCAGGCTCATTTATCAAATTTTCTAAAGCGCAAGACCCTCGCACAAGCTTCTACGATGCAGTTGTGAGTACATATGGTACATTAACAGAGGCTAAAGAGATCAAGATTGGAAACAAGACTGTCGAGGCATATGGATTTGAAAAGTTACAAAGACTGCAATCGGACTTTGGATATCTGGAGAATATCTCACTTAGCAGGAAAGGTGTTGTTGATATTACATCGGAAGAAGAGGTGTTGACTAGAAAGCATTTGGTCAATTTAAAAGAACTGGATCTTTCCTTCAACACCGTCTCATCACTAGACACAGTGGTAAGGGTGGTAAGGAACCTCAACCTAGAAAAGCTAAAACTAGTGGGAAATCGGTTCAAGGGCCCACTTGAAGGCTCTTATAATAAAATACCTCTACTCGTGCTTGACTTATCGTTCACAAAACCATCATCATCAATAGTCAAATCTATCCCCAAGGCTTTTCCTGATCTTCGTGAGCTACACCTCTCTGATAATAGCATTTCATGTATATCCAATGAGCTCGCTTCACTGAAAAATTTGATACTGCTGAACATATCCTTGAATGACTTTAACGAAATCCCGTCGCTTGTTCAAGAACTAAACATCAAAAGTTTAAACATATCTGACAACAATGTCTCTTCATTTGACTCCACAATGTCTTTTACCAATATCGAAGAACTTGATATACGACGTAATAAGATAAATGAGTTCCAACAGCTAGATATACTGGCCCAAACTTTTCCCAATGTCACGGAATTGAGAATCAACAACAATCCTTTGTTTGAGTCGATGTTGGTCGAAGAAATGGAGATAAATGTCATAGCAAGATTTGAAAAATTGAAGCTCATAAATGGGACACCACTCTCAGAAAAGGAGAGAACAAATGCTGAGTTATATCTCATTTCCAAATCTAACACTGATCCAAGCCCTTATAGAAGTCCATGCCTTCAGTCAATTGCCAGAAAGCATAAGATCCAGCTCCAGCATAGAAGCATCCGTCATAAAGACAACATAGCCAGAAAATTGGTGAAACTGGTACTCAAATATGGCGCAAGCTCAATTGAAATTGACGTATTGGAGAGTATAGAGATTATAAAACTCAAGGGCCAAATCAGCCGGATTTTCAAGGTGCCATATGTTGAAATCCAATTGTCGTTCAAGATCTCAGACACAACAGAGCATATAAAGAACGATCTGTCCCTCGTATCTTCATACGAGTTTGAAATAGGGCAAATGATCTACATTAATAGAATATAATAAGCAAAAATACTTACAAAGCACTTAAAACTCATTCATCATTATGCAAAAGTCATTCATCTCTATACAATCATTCTCGAGACTTAATCAGCATGAAAATTCCATAAACCATCACCCAAATAATGCATCAATTCAATACCGATACCCTTATTTTTAGATTTAATATCTTCTGTACTCATTGTCAATTTACCAATGGCCAAAGCAGTTTCTTTACCTTCAGCGTAGATAGAGACAATTGTGCCTTCTTCCAAGCCTGGAGAGTCTGGTAAAGCAGCACCTGGCGATGTCAACCCAGGACACATAATGTTGGCACCCGATAGAACGAATTTGATAGCACCTCTGTCGACTTTAACAGCTGGGAAAGCTGATGGGTATGTATGGACAATCTTTAATGATGGAATCAATTCATTAAATTGTTGGAAAAAAACAACTTCTTCATCTGAGATATATAATTGAATTTTGTCTTCACACTTCAAAAGCTCGACTTGAGATTTCTTCGGTATGATATCATCGATAACTGGCTCTAAAGTTTCGAATTGTGAAACAAACTTGGATTTCAAACCTCTTTGAACAGATGATTTGATATTGGTTCTTGTATGAACGTCTTCCTTCGTGAATCTAGAGGAATTGTTAGTCTCAATTCTTCACAGCAGTATCATCATGAATTTGTCATGCCCTGAACGTACTTTTTAAACATTTTTCCCGCTAAATTTTCCAAGCTAGAATGTGTAAATAGGGTTGATTCAGGTTATCGTCTATCTTATAATGGCGAAATATTTTTTGCACCTCACAAAGTTTACCCGACGTTTGATCCACTACTTTACTAGGCGCACCACAGATAAAGATGATTATCCTACGTGATATTGAGTGTGATAGTCGTCTATATCAACCAATGAAGAATGCTTACATTCGTTGGATTCAACTATAGCAGTTCTGAAGCGATTTGTTTTCAAAGCCATCTCGGTGTTCTCACTAAAATCGGTTTGAAAAATCAAATTTTGATGCGCAAAGGCAACGAAAAGTGTTGAAGAAAGGTTCCAAAAATTCCCTAGAAGTCAGGACAAAGCCTATAGACTAAAAGGAGCGGTCGTGGTTAAAGTTTTCAACCAGCAAAAACACAATCTCGGACGAATCCTCACTGATATGCGTAATTCCCTTGCATAAGGATAGAGAATTGAAACAAATTAGGAGAACGAAGTTCTGAGGGCCACTCGAAGTATTTATACTAAATTTTTCAAAGGACCAGTGTAAATCCCAACACGGTCCGAGATATACACGCAATTAACTATAGACTATAAGCTCTTGAGTTCATCATCATCACTTAGGAGACTTATACTGGTGAATCCGAACGCTCCAGGACCTTCGTTGTCCAGTATATCTTCACTCCCGTCTGTTTCTTCGTCGACTTCCACCGGAGTATCCTCCACAAAATCGATCTCACCTTCACCAACTATAATATCTGAATCTGTTATCTCGTCTTTGTAGTTTATGTTTCTATATTCACCAGCTTGAGAAATCAATTTGTTCAACCTTCTTGCATTAGGAGAAAGAATCGTCTTCACCAAACTTACGAATCTTTGGCCAGTTCGACTGTGGTGTATCCTAGCATAGTGAACATCTCTTCTTGCGCCGAGATTAGGGTTGACAATTAGCTGATCAATCTCTGCTGATGTATAGTATTCACTAAAAAATTCTCTTCTCTCAGTTTCTGTGAGAAAGCCTTCATTAACGGAGAATTGGTGAGCAACAACCGGGTCTGTTTGTGAAGCATATGGTATATCAGCAGATTTTTGTCGTCTTTTTGAAACGACAGCGTTTAATCTATCCTGAGAAGCGATTTCCTCAGCATCAAGATCAATAATCTGATCATTACTCAAAGCAGACAAGTCAACGAAGCGACCTTTAGCACCAAATCGCTTGCTAGACACTTTAGGACCATTTTTCAATAAAGTGGTAATATCCATTTTTGGTGACGTACTATCGACAATTTTAGCGGACTCTTTCTTGGTAGATGGTTTATCAGTCTTCGACTTTGATGATTTAGCTGGTGTTTTGCTGACGGTCTTGGGTTTATTAGACTTGATCTTGGCTGAGGGTTCCAAAGATGATTCTTCAATAAATGATGGGTCGTCTTCATACTGTTTATCCATAACATCCTTTGCTTCTTTGTAAGGTTGAGCAAAGCAATCATCTTGGTCATCTTCATAAGCTTTAAACGTAAGAATGGAATCCAACACGTCCGTTGCTGTGTTCTTCGGACGTTTCTTAGAGGCAGACCCTTGTTCTGAAGACCTTTTTAGGGACGAGTTAGCTTCATCATGTCCATCACTTTGTTCAAGAATTTCGATGCCATCTTCTTCACCATCATCATTTTGAACATTTGCACTTTCAATGGCACTATCTTCAACCATTTTACCTTCACCTTTATCTGAATTAACACTTTCACCTTCTTCGTCACTATCATAGTTAACAATATCGTTCTTGAACGAACTAGCCAAAAAATCCGCTCTTTCATATTCTGGCGTGAATGGTCTTCCGAAGATATCTTCATCTCCATCACTTATACCATGCAGAATGTCATTATCGATTTTAACAGAGAGAATTTCACCTCGATCAGCCTGTTTGGCCGCTGCTTTCTTGGCTTCTGCCGAATTATCACTCTCCGACGATTCTTCCAGTCCCAAGTCAATATCATTATCTGGTGCATTTCTTTGAAGGGCATCGTTATCGCCATTGGGGTTTGGCATATAAATTCCACCTTTCTTCTCCGGCGCTCTAGTACCGCCAGTCGATTTGGGCAGAGCTGCTGACTTCCTTATTGAGCTCATACTTGGGTTCTTAGCTACTGAAGCTGATGTGTTGGAGGTCTTTGAGGTGCTTGTGTTAACGTTACATTCTTCATCACTATCTGAGTCTAAAGAAACACTAGTATTCACAGAATCCCGAGATGTATCTGGTTTATCACCGCCTGTTTTCTTAACGAGTATTGACGACTTTACAAAACCTGTTTCAACCTGATCTGGCATGAAAAATTTCTTTGCTATCTTCGAGCTTTCGTTGACCTGCTGTTCTTTTCCTTTACCTTTACCGGCTCCAAGAAGCTTACTTTGCTTCTGGCCTTTCTTCCCTTTCAACGCTTTGCTCTTCTGAGTCTTGCCAAGCATGGCCTGGGTAGCATATTTGATAATTTCATCTTCATCTTGACCCTTTGCAATTGTAATATTTTCTTCTGGAATATCAATTAACTTCTTTACACAGCGAGGCTGAATATTTTGCGGTATTATCCTATCCGATTTATGTATATCCAAACCATCCTGAGCAATCTGCTTTTGCACAAAGGCATATCCTTCCATAGATTGATCGAATTTCTGTTCCTCGTTGGAAGCGAGTAGTAGAATGACCTTACCATCGTTTTTCCTTCCAGTTCTACCCATCCTTTGAATGTTCTTGATAGGACTGCTTGTAGAATCGTAGCAAATGATCAAATCAACTTCACCAATATCTAGACCTTCTTCACCAATAGAGGTAGCCACCAAAATATTGAAATCACCCTTTTTAAATTGTTTGATCAATTCCTTCTGTGTCTTTTGATTCATACCTTGAAGTTGAGCTTCCTCAGAAGTGGCAGTTCTGCTTCCTGCCCTTTCTCTGGCTGCATCTTCTTTATCTTTTTGCCTCTTTTCCGCTGCTTCTTTCTCACGTTCTTCTCTCTCTTCTTTCTTCTTCTTACCTCTCCCTTTTGGTGCATTCTTCCTAGTGTATTCTTCCTCGTCGAACCCTTCTTTAGCTTTGGATTGACCAATGAAAATATGGGCATTACAATCACCACCTGCAACATGATCGATACATTTTACAATTTCCAATGCTGATTCTCTAAGCTCTGTGAAAACAATGACTCTGGAGTTTTTCTTATGCTGAAAGAAGGTCAAAAGCTCATCAATCATATGTTCAAGTTTGGGATGCGAAACATAGAGGGCATCACCCAATACAGTATCACATATCTTTTCAATCTTCTTTAACGCGTCATGGTAGAAAAACCCAGCGGAAGTTTTGTTTGTAGATTTCCCCATGGTGTATTTTGTTCTAAACTCTTTGCACTTGTTTTGATAATAAGAGTAAAAAGTTCGAACACCATATATCTTCAATCGTCTCAACATTTGACCGACATAGCCAATGACCTGTAAAATGAAATAGTACTTCCATTTGAGGCCTTCATTCAATGTAGGGTTTTTGATAATTGCTTGAGATTTTTGCATCACTTGGAACGCATTAATTCTCCCTGGGTCAGTGACTTCATAAATATTCGCTTCATTAGCTTGTTTCAGAATCGGATCAATTGCCTCGCACAATAATTCAATGATATCTTCCATTTCGCTATTCAAGCCAACATTGATTCTCACCGTCTCTTTCCTCTTCATGTATTTGACAATATCTATACTTTCTTCAGTTCTAATCTCGATTTGTGATATATGAAGATTATTGACAACATCTTGAACACCTTCAATGTCAGCAGCAGGTGTAGCAGTAAGAGCTAGAACTCTATAGGAAGTGTTGAACCTATCGACAAACTGAACAACATTGGTATAAGCGTAATTACCTCTTGCTCTGTGAGCTTCATCAATGACCAAGCATACAATTTCCTTAGGGTTTAAGATTCCTGTCTTCAAATCATTTTCCACAACCTGTGGTGTAGTGAAAAATACTCTTTTGCTGTTCCAAATATCAGGACGGTTTTTTCTAGTCTTGTCCAATAAGATAGCCGTATCACCACTGGGTATATCTGTAACACCTAAACATGCCTGAATTTGTTGCGCTACCAAAGGTCTTGTTGGGGCCATGAATATGATTTTACCTTCTTTAAACCATCTATAATAATTAAGCATCACAGTACTGGCAATGAACGTTTTACCCATACCTGTTGGAATGGCACATAATAGGTTTTTGTAAAATGCCTTGACAATAATATCATATTGATAGTCTCTCATATCCAGATTGGAAGGATATATAAAGGTGTTGAGATCTAGGAGGTTTGTCTTGTGATGCGTGGGTCCATATGTGATTTCTCTTCGTACTTCTTCATAGTCAGCTTGATTTCCCTGATCGAGTCTTCCACCCATCAGGGTTCTTTGTGCAGGCTCATTACGCCGTATAATTGTGTCTTGCACTTGTCTGTTGACGGCCGTACGATTTAAGACTTCGTCAATGTCGTCTTCAAAATCGTCTTCAAATGAATCATCAGACATTATGGGCGTTTTAAGATGGTCAAAAGCCCTTTATGAATCCTGTCGATCCAATTTGCCTTTCAAGTCTCTTAATTTCTCTATATTTACATTTGTAGCTACGCGCTATGAAATGTTAGATCGCGTAGTCGCGAATGAGTTTTACAGACTGAGCCAGTATTTTTAAACATCAAAGGCTACAAAACAAAGAATATAATGTCGTAATCATATATGGATAAAGTATATAACAAGTGGCTTAAGCTCTAGCAGAATTGAAAAATGCGATGATATCTCTTTTAGAGAAACGGGGTTCAATGTCTTTGTAATATTTTTCGGTTATTGTATGTAGTCTGATCGTGATCGAGACAAATTGTGCTTGAAGAGAGGACCATATTTTATCAGTCAGTTGCTTTTGAATATCCGTGGAACTATCACTGATATGTTTGAGAACAATCTCCCTCAAATGGTTGACGATTTTACCAACTTCAACTTGTGAATATCCAGCCAAAATTTTATTTAATGTGTTTTTATTGTAAGCATTTCTCTTTGAAGGATCAACAGACTTAGCTGCTGTATCATTCACCAAACTTTCAACATCAGTGACAAAATCCGAAATTTTACCAAAATTTTCATGCACTAAGGATCTTACGTATTCGTCCTTGAAATTACTAAACATCTCTTTTAATGAAGAGAGCGGTTTATCCAAAGGTCCAAATTTGTATGGCGATAATGATTCAATTAGCCAGTTGGAGTTTTGAATGATGTTGATAGTGTGTGTCAATTTTTCTTCATCATCCCCATCTTCGTGTAATCTGAATCTAGCGAATCTTTTACCGTCATGATCAGTGTCTAGGTTTCTCAAGATTGCAGAGACCAAACCTTCATATGAATTCAATAAAATGGATCTCATTTCCAAACTTGATATATCAAGCTCTCCATTAGCCAATTCGTTCAATGATAGTTCAGACTCATCGATGAATGAGGTCAAATTTTTGACGACAATGGAAAGTTCACAGTATTTCCTGTGGGCCAGGGTTGATTTGTCAATTATTTTGATCTGATTATCAACAAATTTCAGCCAATCAATTCTCAAACGGTCACCTAATTTTTTGAAGACAGAAGCTGAAAACTCTTGATTTGTTAATCCAATCTTACTATTAAATACCTCCAAGTACGAAACAACGAATGGTGTTAGTCTTTGATTATCCCGTAACAGCAAAACAACGGCTTTAACAAACTCATCAAAACTTGGTTGAAAAATGTTGGCCATAGAATTGTAGATATCCTTAGCACTATTTCTGTCAAAATCAATATCAGTGACTCGATCATTCAATAACCCAGGACGATCAGCAATCGGAGTTTTATTCATATACACTTGTAGGGTTGAACCTTCATTAGTGAAATGGAAAAATCTCAATAAGAAATCTTGTTGAGACCCAACAACATTTTGAATCTTCTCCAAAATTTGCAAGATAAGGATAGTTTTAGAATCGCTCACTTTTGATGAAGCATTTGATGTATTTTCATCTTCTGTCAATCCAAATCTTTGTCTCAATAAATCTTGTTTGTCAGGAGCTTGAGCCTTAGAGTGTTTGGCGTTTCCCGGCCCAACAAAAGCGTTTGCATTGGTCAATGAAAATCTTTCTCTTTGTTGTAAATTAGTGATCAATTCATTGTTATATTTATAAAATAAATCTGCGTAAAATGGGTTCGCAGAACCTTCATAAACTGTGACTAGTTCATAAAACGCTTCCGAGGAAACTTCTTTAGTGAATAACGTTAAACCAGCGTAAACCATCAACGTAGATAGTTGATCTAAAATAGAATGATTATCCTCACTCTTCCCAATTTTACGTATAGTATATTGAAATCTGTAATCCAAGTCCTGCTTAACTTTATGAAAGAACTGGTGCAAAACGTTCTCATATTTGTTTCTTCTGTCTTTCAAAGCTTTCATGTTACCGAGATCTTCTTCAAATTTATCGGAACCTCTAATTGCAACAATAGCAGATTGCAGATCAGCTAATATTTTCTCAACGTTTGGCAAATCAGAATCGATATCAGCGCTTAACAACAACCCCAATGATTTCTCATCAACAGAAACGGTATTCAATAACTCTTGCAAATCGTTCCACAAATTCTTTTTATTAGTTGTTTCAACTTGTAAACCTTGACTTTCAGTTTCCACATGTTGAATATCACGAACAAATCCACTCAATTCAACAGCAAAAAAGTTCAACAATGGAGAAAGTTTATCGCATTCGTCAGAGATTTTAGAAGTATATTGGCCCAAAGATGATGACTTTGATTTTAAATCGATAAGATCTTTTGTTGTTTGATATTCGGTATCAATCAACTCCTTCATTAATTTGGCCGTCAAAGCTTCAGAATCGTCCATGGTTTCCCAATTTATTTCATCAAAGATATCATCAAATGACGATGATTCAGAATCATCCAGCCCTGGAATAGTGGCACTGATCGCAGAATCAACAGTATCACTTCTTCCCCTAGTTCTCGGTTTTGGAATAGCGAGATGAGGTGTATCTGGCAATTCGTTCAAATCATCATATTCACCATCAGAATGGTTTGTGATAGTAGCTGGCGTATTCAAAACAGTAATATGATCCTGAGAATCTTCTTTTGTGTCGAATGAATTTTCAAAAGATTCATCTGGTACAATCTCTTTGGTAGGGAACGGTTCGGGTTCTTCTTGTGGTTCGATTTCACGGTCTAAATCTATATCACGCTCAAGAACAGCAGGTGATTTCAACTTAGATTTCTGTGGGGAATTTTGATTCTCTTCATAGGCATCTTGATAAAGATCAGTTATATCATCGTCTTCATCATCATAATCGTCTTCACCTTGGGAATCATCTTGGTCTTTTTCAAATTCTATCAGCGATCTTCTATGTGCCACTATTTCAACATCTTTTGCTGACTTTTGAGTACCACTAGATGCAGAAGATGGATTTAAAGAAGCAGATTTCAAAGTTTCCTCACGATTCAAGGAGCCATGCTTTGCAGGATCAGAAATCATCATGGAATCCAGTTGCTCGGTGATTGAATTTTCCACATTT